>CM076578.1:315995421-316287888 GCA_034641835.2 Pinus albicaulis
TCTATTGCAATCAGCTGCTTTATGACCATACTTGCTACATGAAAAATAATATCCCTTTATGACCATACTTGCATGCAACATCTTCGAAATTGAAAAACAATATCCAAGTATGGTCAGGAGTACTTGTGAGGAGTATTGTACTGATATTGTTACATGTTCTCTTCCATCTTAATATACAAAATAGCTGGGGGTTATCAGCTATAAGATTTCCCCATACATGCTGCATTCTATGTGTGTGAATTAATGTTCTGTCGCTTGTTTTATTTTCTGCATGTGATGAGTCTGGAGTCTTCGAAATATCAATACTTGCATGCAACATCTTCGAAATTGAAAAACAATATCCCTTTATGACCATACTTGCATGCAACATCTTCGAAATTGAAAAACAATATCCCTTTATGACCATACTTGCTACATGAAAAACAATATCCAAGTATGGTCATACTTGCTTTATGACCATACTTGCATGCAACATCTTCGAAATTGAATAGGCTCCAAACAACTCAATCAGTCTGATGCATCTAGCATCTATCATCAAAGTCTTCGACCTCTGCTTAGCTACTGCACATGTCATCAGGAACCACTACGCTGTTGAACTCTTTGCACCCATGCACTGTTGCACTTGCTGTCAACTCTAATCCATGCTCCAGTATCCAACACTGTCACTTTGATCTGCCTGCATCACTCCAACTGGTCTGCTACTGCTGCACTGTGGGCACCTCATAGCCAGGTTCAATTCATGAGATCCACACCATCTCCATGAATCCTTCCCAGAAATCTCCACCTGGGATTATTCATGCATGTCGCCCCACCTCACACCTGGTGGTATAGCTGCATGCACTCCCTCTGCCCATCTGGCACGAAATTTCTCTGCATGAGTGGTTTCTCCCACTCCATGATCCTCTTGTGGCTGCTCCACACCCTGAGGTTCACTTTCACCTACATGCAAAACTTGCTCCCTCTCAAGCATCAGTTGCATGTCTTTATCCCGCTTCCTAACAGTAGGAAGCTCCGTAGACATCCCATCTACTTCAAGTCTGTAGAGATTCTTTGCCCGAATCCCAACCTTCTTGACTTGTCGTCACGCTGCATGTTGAGAGGCTCCCTCTCAACCACCAAGTCACTAACCTCTGTTTTGCTCCTCAAACCTTTTCATGCATCTTGTACCTCAGTGCATGTAGATTCTTGGCTCGCGCACATTGCAATTGTCCCGCCGTCGCAAAATTTTCTAACAAAAGAGCTGATTTTAAATCGATGATATCTCCCTCATCCGAGCTCTGATTTGACCGATTTTTTTTTTTCAATTTGGGTGTTTTTGCGCAAGGAATCCAAATATTCTATTTGTTTCTGAAAATATTACACCAAAATTTTCAGATATTCTCTGCAAACTCGCACTCCCAAAAATTCCTGTTCTCATTCCATGTAGAAAATCTATAACACAGCTCCAAACTCAACAACTTTCGATCTACAGTTGAGAACAAATTATTTCACAATCAGAGATCGACTGTAGGGGCATTTACCAGACCTTTCACCTTCAAAGAAGCATGAATCCGGAGGCTACCTGGCCCGCACTACAGACTCTGCCTATAGAAATAAAATGCAATTACCGTAATAGATCTGATGATCAATATCGCTCCGATACCATGTAGAAATTTGCTGAATAATGAAGATTCAAGCACTGAGATTATCCCGATCATACACAAATTCGATTTGCTGCATAACACATAATCTCTTCTACAAATTAATCATCACATGCAGAAAATAAAACAAGCGACAGAACATCAATTCACACACATAGAACGCAGCATGTATGGGGAAAGCTTATAGCTGCAAACCCCCAGCTATTTTGTATATTAAGATGGAAGAGAACATGTAACAATCTCAGTACAATACTCCACACAAGTACTCAGTACTGTCTCATGAAGTTACACACAAACTAGCTTGGTTTTGAACAAGTCACAGGTTCAAAACACATCCACTAATTGCCTGCCTCTATTGCACAATCAAGGCTGGTCTAATGAGAGATCCAAGGTTAGAATCTCCTTGGCTTGACAGCGCAATCATCATGGGCAATTCCTCCAAGTCTGGTGCAAATCTCATGCACAACTAATGTACAACTGCCGGCTCTTTCACCTATCTCTTGCACTAGTCTGCACTGAACTGTACATGCACTGAGTTAACTAATGTGTTATTTTAGTTGAATAATGAGTTAATAATTAGTGAATTAAATAATATTTAATTCACACCACTCATCTCTAGTGTAATAGCAGTTAAACTAATTTCAACTAGTTCAACTAGTTAACCGGAACACAATCTCCATCAACTCCTCAATCAACTCCACCAAAACTGCGCCACATGATTCTAACTGAAGTCCATCATGCAATAGCTCAACTAACCCATAGGAAATTTGAATTTCCTTCTGCAGGCTGCATGTGCCACATCTGTAGCTCGAACTGAAGTGCTCCAAGAGGATAAGATAATGTTTATAGTCTAAATATTATTAAGGGCTAATAATATTTGAATGTTCTATTTTTAGACAGGCAGTCTAAAAATAGACTTCGACCTGTATGTCTAAAAATAGATGTCCATCTATTTTTACCAACTTGACCAATCATCCAAGAATAGCATCCCGCAACTCTTAGACCATGCTCCATATGTCTAAAAATAGACATAGTCTAAAAATAGACTTTTCGACAAAAATCACATGTGTGGTCCCCACCTAGTTTAGGTGATCACTTTCCAACTAGGATCAGAAAATATGTTTCAGGAGGCCTCCTTTAATGTTTCTTGTTGCCATTTTCAACACTCCCACTCAACAGGAAAGGAATGTCTTTGCATGCGACATGCAACTCCATGCATTCGCCCTGCAACCTTCACAAGTGCCATGCAACTCCATGCATGCGACATGCAACTCCATGCATGCAACATGCAACTCCATGCATTCGCCATGCACCCTTTGCATGTGCCATGAAAACTCATGCATGCACCATGCAACTCCATGCATGCGCCATGCACCCTTTGCATGCAACATCTTCGAAACTCAATAGGTTCCAAACAACTCAATCAGTCTGATGCATCTAGCATCTATCATCAAAGTCTTCGACCTCTGCTTAGCTACTGCACATGTCATCAGGAACCACTGCGCTATTGAACTCTTTGCACCCATGCACTCTTGCACTTGCTGTCAACTCTAATCCGCGCTCCAGTATCCAACACTGTCACTTTGATCTGCCTGCATCACTCCAACTGATCTGCTACTGTTGCGCTGTGGGCACCTCGTAGCGAGGTTCAATTCATGAGATCCACACCATCTCCATGAATCCTTCCCAGAAATCTCCACCTGGGATTATTCATGCATGTCGCCCCACCTCACACCTGGTGGTATAGCTACATGCACTCCCTCTGCCCATCTGGCACGAAATTTCTCTGCATGAGTGGTTTCTCCCACTCCATGATCCTCTTGTGGCTGCTCCACACCCCGAGGTTCACTTTCACCTGCATGCAAAACTTGCTCCCTCTCAATCATCAGTTGCATTTCTTTATCCCACTTCCTAATAGTACGAAGCTCCGTAGACATCCCATCCACTTCAAGTCTGTAGAGATTCTTTGCCTGAATCCCAACCTTCTTGACTTGTCCTCACGCTGCATGTTGAGCGGCTCCCTCTCAACTACTAAGTCACTAACCTTTGCTTTTCTCCTCATAGCTTGTAATGCATCTTGTACCTCAGTGCATGTAGATTCTTGGCTCGCGCACATTGCAATTGTCTCACCGTCGCAAAATTTTCTAACAAAAGAGCTGATTTTAAATCGATGATATCTCCCTCATCCGAGCTCCGATTTGACCGATTTTTTTTTCAATTTGGGTGTTTTTGCGAAAGGAATGAAAATATGCTATTTTTTTCTGAAAATATTACACCAAAATGTTCAGATATTCTCTGCAAACTCGCGCGCCCAAAAATTCCTGCTCTCATTCCATGTAGAAAATCTATAACACAGCTCCAAACTCAACTGCTTCCGATCTACCCTTGAGAACAAATTATTTCACAATCAGAGATCTACTGTAGGGGCATTTACCAGACCTTTCACCTTCAAAAAAGGATGAATCCGGAGGCTACCTGGCCCGCACTATAGACTCTGCCTATAGAAATAAAATGCAATCACCGTAATAGATCTGATGATCAATATCGCTCCGATACCATGTAGAAATTTACTGAATAATGAAGATTCAAGCACTGAGATTATCCCGATCATACACAAATTTGATTTGCTACATAACACATAATCTCTTCTACAAATTAATCATCACATGTAGAAAATAAAACAACCGACAGAACATCAATTCACACACATAGCACGCAACATGTATGGGGAAAGCTTATAGCTGAAAACCCCCAGCTATTTTGTATACTAATATGGAAGAGAACATGTAACAATCTCAGTACAATACTCCACACAAGTACTCGGTACTGTCTCATGAAGTTACACACAAACTAGCTTGGTTTTGAACAAGTCACAGGTTCAAAACACATCCACTAATTGCTTGCCTCTATTGCGCAATCAAGGCTGGTCTAATGAGAGATCCAAGGTTCAAATCTCCTTGGCTTGACAGCGCAATCATCATGGGAAATTCCTCCAAGTGTGGTGCAAATCTCATGCACAAATAATGTACAACTGCTGGCTCTTTCACCTATATCTTGCACTAGTCTGCAGTGAACTGTACATGCACTGAGTTAACTGATGTGTTCTTTTAGTTGAATAATGAGTTAATAATTAGTGAATTAATTAATAATTAATTCACACCACTCATCTCTAGTGTATTAGCCAGTTAAACTAAATATAACTAGTTCAACTAAGTAAAACTGAACACAACTCCATCAACCGTCTCATCAACTCCACCAAACTCTGCCACATGAGTTCTAACTGAAGTCAACCATGCAATAGCTCAACTAACCCATAGGAAATTCGAATTTCCTTCTTCCAGTTGCATGTGCCACATCTGTAGCTCGAACTGAAGTGCTCCAAGAGGATAAGATAATTTTTATAGTCTAAATATTATTAAGGGCTAATAATATTTGACTGTTCCATTTTTAGACAGGCAGTCTAAAAATATACTTCGACCTGTATGTCTAAAAATAGATGTCCATCTATTTTTACCAACTTGACCAATCATCCAAGAATAGCATCCCGCAACTCCTAGACCATGCTCCATATGTCTAAAAATAGACATAGTCTAAAAATAGACTTTTCGACAAAAAATCACATGTGTGGTCCCCACCTAGTTTAGGTGATCACTCTCGAACTAGGATCAGGAAATATTTTTCAGGAGGCCTCCTTCACTATTTCTTGTTGCCATTTTCAACACTCCCTCTCAACAAGAAAGGAATGTCTTTGCATGCGACATGCAACTCCATGCATTCACCCTGCAACCTTCACAAGCGCCATGCAACTCCATGCATGCGACATGCAACTCCATGCATTCGCCATGCACCCTTTGCATGTGCCATGCAAACTCATGCATGCACCATGCAACTCCATGCATCTGCTCTGCAACTCCTCTGAAACTGAATAGGCTCCAAACAACTCAATCAGTCTTGATGCATCTAGAATCTATCATCAAAGTCTTTGACTTCTGCTTGGCCAACTGCACATTTCATCAGGAACTACTGCGCTGTTGACTCTTTGCACCCATGCACTCTTGCACTTGCTGTCAACTCTGATCCGCGCTCCAGTATCCAACACTATCACTTTGATCTGCCTGCATCACTCCAACTGATCTTGCTACTGCTGCGCTGTGGGCACCTCATAGCCAGGTTCAATCCATGAGATCCACACCATCTCATGAATCTGCCCAGAAATCTCCTCATGGGATTAATCATGCATGTCGCCCCACCTCACACCTGGTGGTATAGCTGCATGCACTCCCTCTGCCCGTCTGGCACGAAATTTCTCTGCATGAGTGGTCTCTTCCACTCCATGATCCTCTTGTGGCTGCTCCACACCCCGAGGTTCACTATCACCTGCATGCAAAACTTGCTCCCTCTCAAGCTTCAGTTGCATGTCTTCCTTCCGCTTCCCAACAGTAGGAAGCTCCGTAGACATCCCATCTACATCAAATCTATAAAGATTCTTCTGCATCTCAAGTTGTGGCTGCTCCACAACCTTCTGAGACTGTTTCTCACGATGCATGTTGAGAGGATCCCTCTCAACCACCAAGTCACTAACCTCTGCTTTGCACCTCAAAGCTTTGCATGCATCTTGTACCTCAGTGCATGTAGATTCTTGGCTCGTGCACATTGCAATTGTCCCGCCGTCGCAAAATTTTCTAACAAAAGAGCTGATTTTAAATCGATGATATCTCCCTCATCCGAGCTCCGATTTGACCGATTTTTTTTTTCAATTTGGGTGTTTTTCCGCAAGGAATCCAAATATGCTATTTGTTTCTGAAAATATTACACCAAAATTCTCAGATATTCTCTGCAAACTCGCGTGCCCAAAAATTCCTGCTCTCATTCCATGTAGAAAATCTATAACACAACTCCAAACTCAACCGCTTCCGATCTACCCTTGAGAACAAATTATTTCACAATCAGAGATCTACTGTAGGGGCATTTACCAAACCTTTCACCTTCAAAGAAGGATGAATCTGGAGGCTACCTGGCCCGCACTACAGACTCTGCCTATAGAAATAAAATGCAATCACCGTAATAGATCTGATGATCAATATCGCTCCGATACCATGTAGAAATTTGTTGAATAATGAAGATTCAAGCAGTGAGATTATCCCGATCATACAGAAATTCGATTTGCTTCATAACACGTAATCTCTTCTACAAATTAATCATCACATGCGGAAAATAAAACAAGCGACAAAACATCAATTCACACACAGAACGCAGCATGTATGGGGAAAGCTTATAGCTGATAACCCCCAGCTATTTTGTATATTAATATGGAAGAGAACATGTAACAATATTAGTACAATACTCCTCACAAGTACTCAGTACTATCTCATGAAGTTACACACAAACTAGCTTGGTTTTGAACAAGTCATAGGTTCAAAACACATCCACTAATTGCCTGCCTCTATTGCACAATCAAGGCTGGTCTAATGAGAGATCCAAGGTTAGAATCTCCTTGGCTTGATAGCGCAATCATCATGGGAAATTCCTCCAAGTGTGGTGCAAATCTCATGCACAACTAATGTACAACTGTCGGCTCTTTCACCTATCTCTTGCATTAGTCTGCACTGAACTGTATATGCACTGAGTTAACTGATGTGTTCTTTTAGTTGAATAATGAGTTAATAATTAGTGAATTAATTAATAATTAATTCACACCACTCATCTCTAGTGTATTAGCCAGCTAAACTAAATACAACTAGTTCAACTAAGTTAAACCGAACACAACTCCATCAACTGTCTCATCAACTCCACCAAACTCTGCCACATGAGTTCTAACTGAAGTCAACCATGCAATAGCTCAAATAACCCATAGGAAAATGAATTTCCTTCTTCCAGTTTCATGTGCCACATCTGTAGCTCGAACTGAAGTGCTCCAAGAGGATAAGATAATGTTTATAGTCTAAAAATAGACTTTTCAACAAAAATCACATGTGTGGTCCCCACCTAGTTTAGCTGATCACTTTCCAACTAGGATCAAGAAAGATGTTTCAAGAGGCCTCCTTTATTGTTTCTTGTTGCCATTTTCAACATGTCGTTGCTTAATTATGCACATAGCAGCATTCCTCCAGCCAGCTCTATTGCATCCATATGGGCCAATCCACCCCAACATCCATTTGGACAAGGGGGGCACTTTTACTCTGGGGGCAACCAACCATTTTCCCCACAATACAATATACCCTACTGACAACAACCATATATCCCTACACCTCCACCCATATGAAATTTTTATCAACAAAGTCCTACTTATCCTACTAGTAACACATTGATGGGTGGACCTTATGGTCCAAATAGTCAGCCAATATTTCCTTGGCTAGATCAAGGGGAAAACACGTAATTTCCATTTTTAGCAGCTCTATACATCCTCAACATCTATAAACTGACTAATGGTCCCATCAATCACAACCCGCTCTAGCCTCCAGTACCGCACAAGATTCCGTCTGACATCCCTAAATTCGACGGGAAACAAGGGGATGATCTAGCTTCACACATCACCACCTTTCATCTATGGTCTGTATCTAATTCCATGGTGGATGATAGTATCCGGATTCAGATGTTCCCCCGCACTCTCACTTGCAATGCTGCCAAGTGGCATATTGAATTACCATGCGCTGCCATCAACACTTTTGGTGCCTTAGCTACGGAATTTCTAAAAAATTTCCAATTTCCTATCAGATATGAAACCGACACAAAAATTTTAACCTCACTGCACCAAGACACCGCCACCCACATCTCTGATCACGTTCATGAATGGAGGCGTAGGAGGAGGCTTGTCAAAGCGCCAATCCTGGATCATCTCTTAGCTAATTGGTTTTGTAAGTCTCTCTTACCAACCCTAGATAAAGACATTGGCCTATCTGGTGTAGTCACAGAAGATCAATCCATTCGTCGTGCCTAGCATTTAGATTTAATCTATTCGCAATTTTGCGTGCAATATGATTTACTCCCCCACGCCCCTAGTAATCCAAATTTTCCTGCTACTCAGAAACCCGAAACCCACGCCGATGTTCTCGTTGGCACAAAATATGGTGTAGCCACAAAACAGTCTTGGGGGCAAACCACCCAGCCATCTTTGGCTGCCACCGACCCTAACCATTCGACTACTCTTCCTACCGCTGAGGTAAATTCTGTGAAAATTTCACAAAAACCTAGTGGAAATAAGAAGAACAAGAAAAAGACATCTTCTTCGAAAGAGCAGTCAGACCATCAGAATAATCCCAATCAGAAAAACGTTGCTAAAAACGACAAAGGGAAGGAGAAACCCATGAAATTTCCTTGCAAAATCTATGCGGAGGACCACTTGACATACAATGTCCTAGGCTGCATGAATAAATAGATTTTATCGCAAACAAGGACTCTGGGAGGACACCTATCATCCTTCATAATCCCTTCCCTAATCCACAGTGGCAACAACAACACATGTTTGAAAACCCACCACAACCCACACAAAGGGGAAATGGTGGTTCACATCCTTCCAGTGAAGGATCATCCACCATTTATGGCATAGAAAGTGTTGAACTTTAGACATGAGCCAAACTTTATGGAAATGCTATCATTGATACTCAGGAACCTGGTACTAGTTCAAATCCACCGCCGCCCAACGATTTGCATATCGAACGGCCCACTGCTGACCCCATGATTTGTCCCCCCAAAGGGACACTTCGATGCACTACTCATAACACCTCTGCAAGTGCCACCCAAAACTACAATATTGTAGAAGATTTGGCATAGGAACTGTCAGGTATGTCTACTCTCGAAGTATTGCAAAATTTCCCAGCACAAAGGAAAGCCTTGCTTTCGGCCATTGGTGGGATTGACCCCCAGGATTCTACACTAGATATTTTTGACATGGAGAAATCTAAACCTCGCATCTCACACCAACTTGCATTCCAGGTACAAGTTGTGTCGAAAGGGATACCAATCCATCGTACTGTCATAGACGAAGGGGCTTCGACCTGTGTTATGTCAACTACTTGCTGGCTCACTTTAGGTTCTCCTACTTTGTCCCTACCGTCGAATTCCCTCAAAGCTTTCGATGGACACACTTTCCTCCCAAAAGGCTACCTTGCTAGCTTTCCCATTACACTTAGTGGGAAAACGATAACCGTGGACGTTGAAGTCGTAGATCGTCATCTCAACTATAATCTATTACTTGGTCGTAGTTGATCTTATGCCATGACCGCCATTGTTTCTTCAGTCTTCCGACTCATCCTATTTCCATTGGATGGGAAAATAGTCACAGCGGATCAGTTATCCTTCTGAACCCCAGATTATACCAAATTACCAAGTAGCAGCATACCCTTAATTGGAGGATTTCCTGACTCTTATATCAGTGTTGGTACTGATATTCTGAAGGCATCTTCCCTAATGGGTTTCTTTCCTCTCCCACTGCTCGAGGTTCCAAATACAGTTGCAATGATATCCACCACATTGGATGGCTCTATCGACCCATTGATCCTACTGGCACCTTCGCACATTGATTCCTACGAAGATCAGATGCCGCTCTCACCAGCTGAGTTGGCTTACCAAGCCATCCAAATTACATCTGAACCCTCCACAGCTATGGTTTCAACCAATGGTACAAACCTCCCACCCATCAAATTTCTTTCTAAGGATCTCCTCGATGAAGTCCTACATATAGATGAAGCTGCTCAAGAGATCATTTCTCTACAAGAATGACCTTGGGGAGAGTTCCACCATCGCGCTTCGATTTTTGATTCGGACGTGATAAATAATCAAATCCCATCATTTGACCCACTTGAGATGGTCCCCTCAATTTACACGACTGTTAAAACCATCGATTTGGAAGGGAACATGGGAAATATTTCTCAGAAAATTCTCATAGATATCTCGGTCAAAACGGGTATCGTAGAAAACATTCAGATTGGAGCAGATTGCAATCGTGAGGAAATTTCACACGTCACATCCCTCTTTAAGGAATTACACGATGTGTTTTCTTGGTCTTATGACGAAATGGCCGACATAGATCTGTCTATAGTCGAGCATGAAATCAAAGTTTATGCAAATGCCAAACCTATTCAACAACGACTCTGACCTATCCACCCACGCAAAGCAGCCACTATCAAAACTAAAGTAGAAAAACTTTTGAACGTCGGTTTATCTATCTCGTTCCTTTGACAGAATGGGTTTCCAATCTGGTCCTCTTAGACAAAAAACAAGGCACCATCTGAGTTTGTGTTGATTATCGCGATTTAAATGCTGCTTGTCCCGAAGACAATTATCCTACGTCATTCATAGATTAGATCCTTGATGATTGCGTCGGATGTGAGTCTTTTTCTTTTATGGATGGTTTCTCTGGGTATAACCAGGTTGCGATTAAAAAATATTACTAGCATGAAACCGCCTTCATCTGTCCTTGGGGCACATTTGCGTATCGTAAACTCCCATTCGGTCTAAAGAATGTGGGAATAACTTTTGAAAGGGCTATGGACTATGCCTTTCATGACATTAGGAATATTATACAAGCTTACTTGGATGACCTTCCGACTCATTCCAAGAAGCAATCCCATCACCTCACACACCTGAAACAAATCTTCGCTTAGTGTAGGTTCTACAATATACGTCTAAATCCACATAAGTGCGTATTTTTTTTCAAGTCTAGATGCATTCTAGGTTTTATTGTCTCCAAGCATGGGATTAGGGTTGATCCCGATAAGGTTAAGGTAATCATTGAATTACCTGCACCACAATCCATTCTGCAACTCCAACGTTTGCAAGGGAAGGCAAAATTTATACGTCGTTTCATAGTGAACTATGCAGCGATGACGAAAGGCTTTATGCGCTTATTAAGGAAGAGAACACTATATTTATGGGATGACCAAGCTCAATGTTCATTTTATTCCTTGAAGTGAGCACTCGTTTTTGCCCCACTTCTTAGTGCCCCCAATTATTTGCGCGACTTTCTCCTCTACCTGGAAGCATAACCATCCTCACTTGGCATGGTTTTGGTTCAAGTTCACGATGATGATAGTGAACATGTGATATATTACTTGTCAAAAGGTCTCATTGAACCCGAACTACGATATTCACATGTGAAAAAACTCTCTCTCGCATTGGTCTTCGCTGCCACCCAGCTCCGACACTATATATTACTATGTCAGACTATTGTTATTGCTTTGGAGAATCCCATGTGACACATTTTTTCTTGCCAAGTTATTGGAGGAAAATATTTCAAATAGATAGTAATCCTCCAATAATTTGACATAGTATTCACTATTGCCAAAGCAAAGAAATCTCGAGTCTTCGCCGAATTATTGTCAGACCTTCCTAGAATCGACCCAGGAGATGTAGCTCATGATCCATTCCCTGGTGAATCCGTCTTCTTAGTCGAGTCTTCTAATACTTGGTATGGAGAAATTTTGGTCTACCCCCAAACTCAATGATTCCACCCAACTCTCACATTCGACGAATGCCGTCGTATTCACCACCAAGCGAAACACTACCTCATACTCAACAATACTCTATATCGCCATGGTGTCGATACTATTCTTTAGCATTGTCTCACTATTGACGAAGTAGAACGAGTTTTAAATGAATCTCACGCAGGGGCGTCCGGTGGTCATCTTTTTGGCATAGCTACTATCCAGAAAATATTGTGTGCAGGCTATTATTGGCCGACTTTGTTCAAATACTACATCACAACAATCCAGAAGTGTCATCCGTGTCAAATTTTCACGAAGAAAATGTGTGCTCACCTTGCCCCTCTCCACCCGGTTGTCTCCATTGGTCCTTTCGCTAAATGGGTAATAGACTTCGTTACATGCAACCCCACTTCATTCGATGGACACAACTACATTGTTGTGGCAATCGACTACTTTACAAAATGGGCAGAAGCCACTCCCACTTGTAGGGCCAATGGAGAAACCGCTGCTCTATTCCTGTTCAATCAGGTTATCTATCGTTTCGGTATACCCCTTTCAATTGTCATAGATCATGGATCACATTTTTAGAACCATATGATGACAGAATTAACTTCCATGCTAGGATTTTGACAATATCAGTCTTCGTCCTACTATACACAAGCGAATGGTTAAGTCGAAGCTGTAAATGGCATCCTTAAAACCATGATTCGTCGATTAGTTGGCAATCATAAAACCACATGGTATTGGAAGTTATATTCTGCGTCATGGGCATACTGTACATCAGTCAAAGCTGCCATAGGCTTCATGCCATTCCAACTCACATTCGTCCTGGAGGCAGTACTCCTTATCGAGTGTGAGATTCCATCACTCAAGCTTGTTTGAACTCCTACCCGGCACCACCGCCACAGAAGAGCACTTGCTCTCACTTGATCACTTGGATGAGACTCCTCGAGATGCCACACTGGCACTCGAAGCCCACAAACGCCGAGTCAAAGTTCAATATGACAAATCTATCAAGCCTCGTGTTTTCCAAGAGGGTGATCTCGTACTACTCTACAATCAGAGACACGACCTCTTAGGGGCAAGAACACTTCAAACATTATGGCTTGGTCCTTACATAGTCACCAAAGTCATCTCAAAAGGAGCTTATGAACTTTAGGAGTGTAATGGAACTCCACTTGCGGAGCCCCGCAATGGGCTCTATCTGAAGAAGTATTTTTCCTAGTTTTCCACTAGGCATATTCTTTGTAATTTTATGTATATAAGTTTTTCCTTTGTTTTCATGTCTCTGGATATTTTTGGGTTTTTGAAGTGTTTTTCCTCATATACAATATTTTTCTTTCTCACAGATGTTTTCATCCTCCTTATCATATGTCGGATACGCAGACGGTGTTAGTCATCATACTAGACACATTTCTTCAGCTGCTTGGGTTCTCTACATACCTGAGTCAGAACTCCTTGGTTTTGGGGTAATTTTCCTAGGAAACGTCACCAATAACATTGTTGAGTACATGTTGGTGATACAACTCCTCATGGAAGCTGCATCTTGTGACAACTCCAATCTAGTGGTTAGGTTAGATTCCCAGCTCGTATTTATGCAATTGAACAATCATTATCGCGTTCTTCATCCAGTATTGTTACATTATTTTTTAAGGGTATGACTTTTAGAACATCATTTTCAAACCATCTCATTTGAGCATATTCCTAGAGAATTTAATGCATTGGCCGATTCATTGGCAAACTATGTATTAGATTTCCATTTTTCACACTTTTTATAAAATTATTTGCACATGAGTATATATTTTTTACCATAGAAAATGCATAAACATTAAAAAACACATAGGAAAAAAATCGCCAAAAGTATGTATATATATATGTCGTGTCCAGTTCAAAATTACATCAAAAAATCTCTCAAAACTTGGGTGTTTTATAAAACTTGGCTACACTAAGCCTTGCTATGACATTTACACATCTACTCCTCCAGCTACGCCTGCTACTCAAAATAACAAACAACTGCCCTAGCTCTCCTCCTCAGAGGCACCAGGTATCTCTCCGGCACACCCACAGTATGACGCTGCAGACGAACTGGAATCTCTCTCATGGGAAGAGGTGGTACACCCATGCTTAAACCCTCAAGGTTTTCAGAAAGATCATGCAAGATTTGGGTATCATCACTCTCTCCGATGGCTCCCACATCCTCTGCTATTGCAGCAGCCCCAGGTAGCTATAGTCCTCTCCATGCATAGAGAGGGGCTCCAACTGGATGGATAGGTGCCACATCTATGTCAAGCAAACAAGATTCACGTCAAAACATATTTTCACCCATTTAAACAAAAAAATTGCATAAACATTCAAAAGACAAAAATACTTCCAACTGCACTGATCAATCCTTCTCTTACCATCTAGACCCCACTGAGTGCCGGGGGGCAATAATAACTCTGGATCTCCTATAAAGTTCATCCATGCATAGGGATAATCCTAAATCATGATGATTTGGTGGTTAAGCCAATCAAAGAACCCATCATCAAAGAAATGATAGAGTGGACCCTCTCCAGTCCCCGGTATCAAAGCTACCCATCGAGCTTGTCTCGGCTCTCACGGGCCCAATGCATCTGTAATCATTCTGGGTCTCATGACCAACACCCACTCTATTAGAAAGGAAACAATCAGTGTACCATACCCAAACTCTCTTTGGGTCCAGGTCTTACATGCTGTCGCTCTACACGAACTTGACGGACAACACCTTCGTACCAGTCAAAAAACTAGGGTTGCATACAATCCAGTGCTAACAACAACTCGGACTTAGTGGCCACATGCTGACTCTTTTCCCCGGCCAAGCGAACTATCATCCATAGTAGAGACCTTAGTGGTCTCGAGGCCACCCATGCAATAGGCAACTGGTTGCTAACTGCCTCAGAATTATGTATGCAATGAGTAAGGATCAGGTCAGCAGTAGTATGAGGATCCACCTTGGACCCTGTCAGGTTAGGCCTTGGTCCACAACATGATAGGACAATCAAAAAATAGATATATTCTTTCTTAATTGAGAGCTCATTGCCCCCGATATCAAATATGTGCTAATGATCATCCCACTACTGAATTATCCACCTCAGAAAGTCCTCTTGTCCCTTCATCAACTCTAATCTAGCATACCTTAGAAAACCGCATCTGCGGAGAACTAACAAAGTAGCTGCATCGGTGACCATCTCACGTTCTTCCTGCCCATGTTCCCTTTCTCACCAAATACTCATGGTGAAAAGCTTTACACCTGCCAAAGCAACATATTTAATGGATTAGAATTTGTCTGGAGTGCTTCAGAGTGATAAGCAAAGAGTTCTTAAAATATTTTTGTGCCTAACATAGGATCTAATGCCAAACAGTGCGTGATAACGTGCTGCTTCTTCACGGGAGACACGTTTAACATGGGGAAATCACTTCTCGCCCATGTTAGCCGCTTAAATTTTTTAGGGCTTGCTAAAATTACTATTTTGGACTAGAAAAACAAACAAAAAACACTATGAAATAATAGCAGGAGGTTCCAACTCTTACCTGGATCTTGCGGAAGGAAGAACCATTGCCTGGATCGTTTGCAATTGCCAGCCATAATTTCGCCACTTTTTTACCCCAGAGCTCTATCATAGCATTCAAAACAGTGAAAATGAGGGTCTCCAACCTTCTTATAGCCATTTTTGGGGGAAAGACTCACTCAGTTAGTCTACAAAAAGTAGTGAATTCCTGTTGTATGTTTGTCGCAACTATTGATTTTGGTTACTAATGTTTTGATGAGTTTTTAATGTCTATATGCAAATATGACCATATTCGACCTTGAATCGAGCATTATTTTTATGGTATTTTTCTTGCTCGTTAATCCAAAAAACCTCGAGTTTTCTTCTCCAGGCTTGTTAAAACTAACACGAAGAAGCAACGAGATTTCTTTTTAGGGACTTTTTCTATCTTGTAAAACCAAAAAATCCCCGAGTTTCTTTTGTCGGGCTCGTTAAACTACCATGACAGAAGATTATGAGCAATTCTTTTCATCTTTTTCAAATCTCTTTAAATAGAAAATGTAACCAATTTTTTCTCCGTGTGGCTCGTTAAAACTTCATGGAGAGCATCGATTTTTTCTTTGTTGGACTCGTTAAAATTTCACAAAGAATATTGAGTTTACTTCTTCTCCTCGTACTCATAACAAAATGAGGTATACCTCAATCGAACATAGATTTCTCATTTTTCCGGCTTCGATGGACTAACTCACGGAAAATGAACCACTTCATGGATACTATTCTCCCTTTTTTGTGCTCGGTTATCAAGACATGACAAAGGTACCCCCCAAAGATGTCTTTTATGACATTTTTCAAACTCTCTAAATATGAAAAATTCACCGAGTTTACCCATCTAGACTTGTTAAACTTAATCAGACAGGGAAAAATTTGGACAAAATGGATACTCCTTCTGTTACAATTAAGAAAGCTCAATTTGGCAGCAAAAATCTTGAGCATGGCACTTCCTAGAAAACTCTTTCGCATTTAGCCGAACACTACCATCTATGAGTTTAGCCTTGATCTCCCAGTGTTCATGCATTGGTCAAATCCTAAATACTCTTTGGTTTTCACTAAGCCTATGCTACCTAGTACCTTGTTAGAGTGCCTTCTATTGTTCAAACAGATCTCGCTAACTACTGCTCCTCATATCAACCAAAGAGATCATAATGCCAGAAATTATTTTTCGTCAATTATTCCCATTTTCTCTTCATATTTTCCATCAAGAACAACATCATCTTTTCTATTTCATGTTAACTGATGTAGGACACCTCAGTGCCTACCTTTTGACAAGTCTCTTCCTATCGACTGCAACATCTTATCTAGGAAGTTGATCCAGAAACACATCATTACCTAGATATGTGTAGACATCAGTGGTAGGTCATCTTGTATTTTATTGGGGGTTTTCATTATTGGCTCCCAATTGAATGATTCTACACGTGTTTAACATAAAATCCTTTTATTCACACTTGCTAGATTGTACTGCGCATCTTAGGGACCATCATCGTTATCGGTGGCCACCCTCGCATCTGTTAACAGTTTTCCTTACTGACTGGTAATCAGATAATTTCCCACATGTTTGACAATAGTTCCTCCATTAAAATGTAGGGAATGCAGCTTAAGTGAAGTGGTGGCCAAGACCTTGGGGAAAAGGTTACACCATTACAACTGTGTTTCCTTCCACAAGTATTTTTTATGGAGATAGCTTTTTAGTATTGATCTTGTTCTGATAGACACTTCGACATTACGCTTAACGGTGGACACACTGTTCATATCTCTATTTTAGAGAAATCATGTTGATTAGATACTAAGCATTGGAATGCCCGAATCAAGAAAAATACTATATTTTCTGACATATATTGTTGTTTCAAGTTTTCCTCGGTCCTCCAATCTCTCTAATTCCACTACACATATTATAAATTATTTCGGCCATCGTCTTCATCCCTGACGTCACACTTTAGGGGGCATCTATTATAGGACAAATGACCTCCTCATCAGCTCAGAGGAGAAGGTAATATGGAAGGAGGAAAGTGACCTAGACAAAACCCATTTCTGCCAAGGTAACACACCCCAGAAATAGATAAACTATGCTATAATGCTTCTGAGCCATGTAAAGGTCACGTTAGTGAATAGGGAAATGCTATCTTGCCCAGAGGGAAGCATTACCCATGTTTAAATATGAAACAGAAAAAATATCGTGGATAATGATTGGCAAATCCATCTTTTTCTCATGAAGATTCAGTGAAAAATAGAAACTGAAAGGCACTAATCTCTTATTAGACCTTGCCAAAAGCAACTAGACTCTCAAGGAAGGCAAAAGCATGGAAGGCTAAAGAAACATCTTGGTTTTTTCCTTTTTGAACTGGTTGAAAGAGTTGGGCAAGGTTTTCCCTTTCCATCCCCTATAAAATGGAGTTGTGGGCTATTAGTCCAAGGTCGAAGGTTTTTTGAATACATGTGAAGCAGAGCTACATTGTTGCAATGTGGTAGTTGAGGATCAGTGAAGTTCATTGAGATTTTATCGCCTTGATCGCCATCACATACAAGGAAAGAGAGAGAGAGAGAGATTGGGAGACTAAGGAGAGCTTGGTGCAACCGATGGTTGTAATCCTCCTTTTTACAAATCAATAGAACTGTATCATTTTTGTCCATTCGATGCTTTAATATTGCCATTGTTTTTCAATTATTAATATAGCATGACATGAATGTCTTAGATCTGCATTGTTTTATGTTTATCATATGTTGATTTAGTTAATAAGAAGTATATTGTTGTAGAGATTACATGAGTGCTTTGTTTGATCGCATGACCTGAATTTGGAGTTGGTGAAGGAGGATCCCTACTTCACTGCTCAGTGTTCTCCAAAGGATCCGAGATTGGAAAAGAGGTAATATCCCATCTCATTTTATTAAATAATATAAACTAACATGAACATATGTGTAGCATCTTTGTGAACTATAAAGCTAATCTGACTATCTGCCTCAGGCACCGGAAAGCCTAGAGAGAGATATTTGGTAACCACTACCCAAGCATATTACCCTATAGCAATGTGAAAAGTGGTTTTGTAGCAGTACTCTCCCAAGTGAAACTAGCATAGCCATGCATTCTAGTTCCTTGTGACATAGTTTAGCAAGTAGCCTTCCAGCCACTTATTCACAAATTATGTCTGTCCATCCTTCTGAGGGTGATAATTGGTGCTCGAAGTCAACTATATACCCATCAAATGAAAGAGCTCCTGCTAAAAGATGCCCATGAAATGACTATCCAGGTCATTAACAATGGTATTTGAAAGACCACGCAATTTAAAAGTATCCCTGAAGAATAGCTCTCATAACTATGCTATTGTCTATCATGATGATATATCGAAGAAGTGTGCATACTTTGTCAGTCGATCAACGACCACAAAGATGTGATCCTTGCCCTACACCATGGGCAACCCAGTGATGAATTCCATCGAAATGCTTTCCCATTTCCCCTTTGAAATGGGAAGTGGCTGGAGTAGTCCTGCTAGGTGGCTCATATCTCCTTTGCTCCACTGACACACCTCACACTCCCTGATATGCCAGAGTACATCCTCCTTGAGGCCTCTCTAAGAGAACCTCTCCCTGATGGCCGAGAAGGTCTTGGTGAACCCTTGATGGCCTGATAATGGTGAGTCATGGGAGGCATGCAGTATATTTTCCTTGAGCTGAGAGCTGCCAGTTAAGAAGATCCTATCCCTAAAGTATATCACCTTATCCATCACCCTGTACCTGTCATCTATGATCTGACCAACCATCAAGTGCTTCACAGGCATAATTGTCCTTGGAGGACTCCACCTGTAACTGAGCCATCCAATAGGTGTCTATGCTCATCAGAGACAAAATTGCAGATATGTGGGATAGAGCATCGACCACCACGTTGTTATTCCCTTTGACATACTCAATTTCAAAATCATATGCATGGATCTTGCTGACTCGCTTCTGTTGCCTCTCGTGTAACTACTTCTACTCTAGAAAAAACCGGAGGCTGTTGTGGTCAGTCCTCACCCTGAACCTATTTCCCACCAAGTATTGTCAGAACTTGGCTAGTTCATGGATGATATCTAGCATCTCCTTGTAGTATATAGCATAAAACATCTCATATGGAAATAGCTTCCTACTCTTGAAATCTATGGGATCACCCCTCTGCATCAAAACTGCGCCCACTCCCTCTCATGAGGCATCAAATTCGAAGACAAAGGGTTGTGTGAAATATGGAAAAAACAGGATTGGAAAACTCCTCATCACCTCCTTGAGCCTATCAAAGGCCCTTTGCATTGTTTCAGTCCAACTGAATTCCCCCTTTTTGGTAAGATATGTGAGGGGAGCAGCATGTTGGGAAAACCCCTTGACGAACATCCGGTAGTAGGTGCAGATGCCTACACATCCTTGGAGCTCTATCACATTCTTTAGTTCTGGCCATTCCTGAATGGCCCTGATCTTCTCCTCGTGGACCCTCACTCCATCCACACCAATGATATGCCCCAAATAGAACATCTTTACCAGCCCAAACTCACATTTGGAGAGCTTAGCATAGAAATGTTGCTCCTCCAAAATACGCAATACAACCTCAATGTGTTTCAGGTGCTCCTCCCATGTCAGGTTGTATATGATAATATCATCGAAGAACACCAGCATGAACTTCCTCAACTGACCATAGAATATGTGGTTGATATAGGACTAGAAGGATTAGCTCAAAGGTTATCACCAAAAACTCAAAATGGCCGTAGTGACATCTGAAGGCTATCTTGGGGACATCCTGGTCCCTTACTTGGATCTGGTGGTAGACCAACCTCAGATCAATATTCAAGAAGAAATTTGATCCCCTCAGCTCATCCATCATCTCATCAATCTTCATAATTGGGTATCAGTTCTTCATGGTTTTCTTGTTGAGAGCACAATAATTGATGGACATCCTCAGTGTGTCATCCTTCTTCTTCACCAGTACAACAAAAGAAGCAAATGGGATAGTGCTGGGTCAGATGTGTCCCAGTGCTAAGAGCTCATGAATGGATCTCTCAATCTCATCCCTATAGGCTTTGGGTGTAATATTCCCAATTTTTGCAGCTCATGGGAATATTGCATTTTATTATCAGTTTGCTTTATTCATGAATAAAATTACATGAAGGAGGTTTATCAAACTCCTAAGTTAAGAATAAATACATGGCCAATGTGAAAGGGGACAAATCTGGGCTATTATATTAAACACCTCTAAGTGTGAAAAGGGGAAATTCATTTGCATGGGTCAACTTGGCCCCACCTACAGCGCAGTTTGGAAGGAAGCTTATCCATCAAGCAAAACGTACTTCCAGAAGAGGATCACATGTGTGAAAGGGGATAAGTTGAAGAAGATGGTTTAGGGTTTTGGCAAGCCCTCATGTTATAAATAGAAGGAGAGGCAACAAGTAAAGGTTGTTGAATAATTTTAGAACTTGCTGCAGCAACTCTTGTCTCTTGGTTGTTTAGCCTAAGGGAAGAGGATTTCCTGTGTAGGAATCCTCTCTCCTTCCATGGAGTAGCTCTCTGCAGGAGATTGGGATGTATCTCTCCACTATTCAGAATTAAGGCCAAGCTCATTTGTATAGCAGTGCTGGTCCTGTTCAGGGTTTTGCAGATGCTTGTGAGTTGCAGCAAGTGCATGAACTAGATTTGCAAGATCTAGTTTTTTAGAGGAGATTTCTCTCAGGGAGGATGTCTTGTGACCACCCATAAGAGGATATTACTCTCATTTCACTTTTAGATCTGTAATTTTTATCTCCTATAACATTTCATTCCAGCTACAGCGTAGTCCCTACCATGAACTGTGTTATTTTCATGTACATGTTTCACTGTTGTCTAGATCTCTCATTGTACTAGCTTTCTGGTGATTGAGGCTTGCCTCTCACTTTGAAGATTTGTAAAGTAGCTTGCTGATATATTTAAGTTCAGATCTGATATATAATGTAATGAAAGCCATCTTCAGAAATCTCTGATTTTTTCTGCAGTTCAGTGTATTAGAAGCTAGATCTACACTTTGTTATGCATTATTTTGATAAAACCCCAAGGGGATCTTGTTAAGAAGGCTGAGTAGTTTCTAGATCTGGTATGGATCTGATGTTTCATATATTTATCAGTTTTAGGTCTGATTTTTAACCTACATCAGCTGAAGCTCCTCATATAAAAATTTTTCAAGTTTTTCTGCAACTTTCCCATGTGTTTCTGCTATTATTTCTGAAGGATTCTTGCTCTTGCTTCAAGTAAATCCAATGCTTCTACAAATGAACTTCATTATAGATATGATTTCTTGCTTCCATATTATAACATGAGTCTAATGGCTATTTTCTAGTGTCTTCCAACAGAAACTGTGCAATTTGAGAAGGAGGGTTTCTCTATTAACCAACTCTCTCCTTTAGCTGATTTTCAGCTAGTGTTGATTGTGGGAGATCTGTTTAAGCCCTCTAAACTCATTTATTTTTGCTAAAACTCTGAATGGAGGTCCAAAATAGCCTAATATAAGGGAACCCAGCCCTTTTCTATGTTATTTTAACACTATCTTGCTTATACAGCGTCGTCCTTGAGCCTATTGTTGATTTTCCTAAGAGTGGAATTTCCCGCTTCTTCCTTGTTTGGTTTTTGCTTCTCTTTTGGATCCATTGTTTAGATATAAGGATCTCAGGTTCCTAAGAGAAGAAAAATATAATAGGATTGTGTCATTCCCACACCTTTTGTGTTTCACCAATCTTCTATAGACAGAGTCTGGAATGGGCCAGGAAGCCTCTGGATTTCACCCTTCCTTGTGAAGGTGATGCATCCGGTAAATGCCCTACCATTCGATCTCTGGTTTAGATTTATTGGTGAAATTCCATATTGCTATGATTTCATAGTGTAATATCTTAAGATATTCCCTAATGAGCCTATTTTTCCCCATTTGGAATATTACATTGGGGTTTCTATAAGGTGCGGTAATCACAGCCTGAATACCTTGCTCAAGCTTAATGGTGTGCTCAAACCCCTGATCTGGGGTCTATCCTAGAGGTATATCCCCAAACATTGTAGCATATCTATCCAAAATTGACTGCACATCTGGGTGAACTACATGTCATGTTGCTCCTGCCTCTAAAATATGAAACTCCACTTTCCACTCTATATCTCCCTTTCAAATGTATGCCTCCATCTGGTGTGTTGATACTATCTGTGGGGGATAAGTGTGCATTCCTTTGATCATTACATTATTTCCGCTCTTCTCTTCCATCCACTCCATCTCCAGAGTCTCCCAATCTATGGTGATCCTCCCCAACATGATCAACCATTGCACTCCCAACACCACATTGGTATCTGGAATGTCCACCAAAAAGAAACGAATTGTCATAGTTGGAGTCCCCATGGTCACTGCAATTTCCGCCACATATATATCACGCTGCATATTTTTGGCACCCCGTACCAGTACTTAAAACCCATAAAATCTCTCAGTCGGTATGCCCCTCCGCTCTACCAACTATGCTTCAATAAAGTTATGGGTGGCCCCACTGTCAAGTAATACTCAAACAAGTTGTCCCTGAATGGTGCCCCAGGCATGTAGTGTTAAATACTTGGGAACCCCTCGCAAAGAATCAAGGACTCCCCTAGTAGGCGCAAATGTTATTCCTCCTGCTCCTGGGAGTGGAAGTGGTGGATGATCCCCTATTTTCACTACAGTGCCACCTCCTTCCTCTACCCACTCATATGCATCTTCTTCCCCATCACTATCAGAGAAGACCTCTATGTAGTGTGCCTTTCCCATGACACATCGATGTCCTGATGCCCATAGCTCCTGGGATGTAAAACATAGATTCCCCTTTCTCAAGTCTCTCCGAGTATCATCGTCTAAAGGCCCCCAACCTTGTTTCCCCCTTGGAGGTGGAAGCCTCGTGTCCTTCCCTTATCGCTCAAATTTCAGTATCTATGAAAAGAATCTCTAGTCTTGGGTTGAGCATCCTACAAATCCCTAGTCCTCCCAACTTCATCTTGGAGTGTAGCAGGCCTCGTGGATCTGACTAACCCATGCAGGGATTCTGCAAACCTGTCAATAAATATGTAGATCCTCCTAGCTATGGACAATTTTGGCACCATCAATGAAACCCTCAAGAACCCATAAATGTAGGTTTTCGGGTTCCAGGTCTACTTGATCTTGGTCAACTCAAAAAAGTGATCTTCCAGATCCATCTGATCAAACCACTCCACCAATCTCTATGTAAACTCTACATACATTGTCACTGCTGAGTGACCTAGCGTGGCCATCCCATTGAACCACCAGTCATGGGTCTCTCCCTCAAGGTGCAGCGCTGCCACCTTGATGGCCTCTCCTCTGCCATTTGATTGAGATGGAAATAAATGTCTAGCTTATCCACCAAAGCCTTCACCGAACATTTTTTAGACCCATCAAATGTTGGAAAGAAAGCCCTGCCCCTTGTATGTTGCACGTCCCCATCCTGTATGTATCTACCTCCTCTGTTATGGTTGCGGGGTCACCTATCATTCTTGACCTGAGAAAAATCATGGAAAGTCAGAGCCTCAACAAACTCTCGCCCATATGACTAATACTCTGTAAAATAATCCCCCATATCAACCGGCTCCGGCTCCTGAGGTTCTCCCATCCTGGTGCCTATAGTCAGAAATGTGGGCATCGTGGAACGTGGGGGAGTAAGTGACACAAATTGTTGTGCTCTGAGCTAGTCCTGTAACTGTTGGGAAGTGCTAGACCCTTCTCCGATGTGAAAACCCCTTTGGGTTCCACGCTGTCTCTAGTCTGTGGTAAAACTCCACCCTATATCTTCAATCCTCCTCGATAGCTCCTGCATAGACTTTCGGAGGAGTTTCCCGAACTCCCTCCCTTCATCTTTCTCTTCTTCCATTGGCTCTTCCTCCTCTGCATCCACCACTAGAACTCAGTCCCCTTGTCCAAAAGTGGTCTCAAGCCTCTGCTCTTAGTCCTTGTACTTTGTTCCCAGATAATTGATATATGGTTTTCCTGTTGGTGTCATAGACTATTCTGCTCCACAGGCTTAGCTAATTCTATGAGCTCCAATACCACTGTAATATTCTAAGTAGAAATAGACAGTAATACAAAGAAACATAAACAAGTAACTACAACAAATAGAGATACAACATACAAATACTTCAAATATGTAGAAGCACTGAGCCATTTTATTATATAAAATGGAATATAACAATGGGTACAAAAATGATCAGAATGATGGAACCTTGGCTTGTAGAAGGAAAGTGGAAATACTCTCAGAAATGCTCAAGGAATGGATGCTCTATCAAGGACTACGTAATTTCCAAATGTTGTAGCTGTTGCTGCTAGAATGGAGTGGCTCTTTGGGGTTGTTCCCTTGGTCACAATATTATGTAACTCTAGAAATGAGCTCTCCTCCAATAACCCAGAAAAACCCAGGAAGGAATCCCAAAATGGCTGACCAGAGAATTTGACCTCCCTTTGAAAATAACGCACTCCTAATGAGTACACTATCCCTGAATGATAAACCTACAAGTGATAGCCTCCTCCTTCTAAAAAATGATGATTAGTGAAGGGTTGGTTCCCTCATGCTATTCTCGGGTTGAAATCCCTGATATCCCCTCACTCCCGAAACTACCTCTACCACAAAATCCTTAATCCCTCATAGGGACTGTGATGTCCAAGATACTACGTGATCCTAGATGAAGGTTCTATGCGCTCTCTCCTGAAAAACGATGGATGGATCTCCTCACCTGAGAAAGCACTCAAATTCCCTGAAGGCTGAGGTTGGGATCTCCGCTCAGAGACACCCGGTGTGTTGAACAACACTTGCACACTTCGTTCAACACCAGAAGCATGTTCAATGTCGAAAGACAGAAATCAAAGATGCATAATATAATGAGATAATGAGGAGCCTCCTCTCCACTTTATTCTTGAGAGCCTTGCTCTCACTCGGGCCCCACTAAACTGCGTTTTCCCTCCTTGGCCACGCTATCCACTCTCAACTACGCTGTCATGGGCCCACACTATCCATGCTACCTCTTCCCTCATGCTGCCACTAGCCTCTCATGGGCCCCACATTTTCCTCTAATATTTTCCTAAGTGAATTTAGGGAGAATTTATATACTAATTGTGGATTATGGGTCCCATCACTTCTTTTTTTTAACTGATAAACATTAGAAAAGAAAAACTGGGAAAAATTAATATTTCCAATTAGCTGCTGCTAATTGGGAATATTACATCTACCTTCAAGAGGTACACAGAGGTGGATGAAGTTTTCAGGAATATGGTGAATTTGGAAATCCCAAGTGAAGAACGATGGGATAAAATATGTGATACCGTTGAGTGACTTTCATCCTAACAACATGACATCACAACCACATTTCAAGGGCTTAGTCATCAACGAGCTCCTTCAAATCAAGGACACATCATCCAGTAGTTTCCTTCTACTTATCTTTTGATAATATTTTTATAATCAGTTGTAGATATTTTCTAAAAACTTAGAAATAGTATAAATATCTCTCAGTATGAGTTATTAAGGGTTGCACCCTTAGATGAGAATTTTGTAAGCAAAAGTGTACTAGATTTTGATCTATAATAATAAATGAAGGATTATGGATTTGTTTCATAGAGATTTATTCTTCTGTGAGTTTTTCATGTTTATCATTCCATATTGTTTTCTACATGTATTTGATTATTATGAAGATAACTAGGTAAGATTAATTGAGTTTCAGCTGTCTTAAATTCCTCTTGATGTTATTATCTATATTAGAGAATGATTTACTAAACTATCTATTTATGTAAGTCCCTCTCATCGATAAATTATCAGCATCTTCATAATGTTAAATATGTTTTGTTAAACTTTTCAAACATATTTTGAAAGTGTTCATAGATATGATCATTTAAAAAATTCCATTTGAATATCTAAATTATCATATCTTCTTACATATTCTTCTTGAAAATTTGAAAATCTAAATCATGATGTGAAGTAGAGAAACAACCCTTAAAGGTTTAGACACAATTGCTGCAAATTGTTTTATACATTGGTCATCCAAAATTCCAAACTTAACACAAAACAAAACAAAACAAAACATTGTAGATGCTTTGGCATAATTATTGACGCCAATTATCTCAGAGGAAAAAATCATATTGGCGTCATTACCAACGAACATAATTTGATTGGTTTTCCCTGGGAAAACAATAAATTATGTTCCTTTAAAGGTGATTGAAAGTCTAGTTAGGTCAAAAAAATTCACCTATGCAACTCCACTGAACCCAAGTTGGCTCCTTCAAAGCATACTGGGTCTCATTCTGATTCTGAGATTGTCTTACCTCTTTCAAATCCAAAAAAAATGGTAGTAAAATATTCTTATAGAAGAATACATCAAACCCCTTCTTCTGTTCCTCAACTGAAGACCACAACAGTTCCTAATCCTTTCAGATTTGGACATGTTCCCCTCGAAACATAAGACTTACCTCTTAGAGTACATGAATTATTATCCGAAGGAGTATACTTTCAATCATATTTGTTAGTCAATTCTTTGGAATCTTATAAATTACCTGAGGCACCTTCTGAATCTCGTACATAATAATAGTAGTTCGATCTAAATCTACCTAGACTCAAACCTATTAATTTCATATCTCCTGTTTCATACTCTATTTCATCTTCTTCTATAGAAAAAGAAGATCTTGTTTCTCTCTATTATAATCCTTTATTGGAACATAAAGAAGGAGAAGAAGATGTTAAAAATTTGGTCATTAAAACACCCTTAAAATCCATAAAAATATCTTCAACTCCATTTTGTCCTCCACCTTCTCTAACTCATCCATATTCACCTCCTTCTTCGCGATCTTCATCCTCTACTTCTACAACCACCACCACTGAATATTATTCATCCTCAACTTTAAGTATGGTCATTTTTAGGCCAATTGTTCACGAAATATATGTTTCCCTACTACTCCCAAACAAACTTAATGATTTTGATGTTGGATACCTAAAACATCTCCCAATTTTTAATGGAGAGACTGGTTTGTCAGTAGAATATCATATAGCAGCATTTCTATATTTTGTTGATAACATTAACATAGAACATGAAAATGTTTAAATGAGAATTTTTGTGCAGTATTTAGAAGGAAATGTTAGGGTTTGGCTAGACAATTACCCATAAATTCTATTAGATATTGGGATGAATTGACAACTATTTTAAAGATTCAATGGGGTGTGAAAAAGAATCTTGTTTATTCCTTGAAATAATTTTAAGAACTTAAAAAGAAATTATGGTGAATCAGTATTTGATTTCATCAAAAGGTTTAATAAAATTTATCACAAGATGCCTCCTGATTGTAAACCACCTGTAGCAGCAGAAAAGGTTAGATTTTCCAAATCCTTTGAGGATGATTTTTCTATCATGTTAAGAGAGAGGACAGTTCGTACCTTAGAAGACATGCAAAAAAATCTTATAGAGGTTGAAGGAAATAGGCCTGCCTTATCTAAGCTAAAGGCCAAATCTAAAAAATCCCAAACAAAACTAAAATAAAATCAGGAATCTTCTTCTTCTTCTAAATCTAAAAATTAGGACTCAAAAATAGATGAAATCACATCACACCTTAGAAACCTTTCAAATAGGATCTCTAAGATTGAAACACAACCTAGAACAATCCAAAAACTGTTACTAGACCCCAAACACAAACTCAAGGTCAATTCAAGAAAGCCGGTCAATTGAAAATTCTTTAGAGACCAAGTAATGATCAACAAGTACCTACAGCTTTGTTGATTTATGATCAACAACCTCAGGATAATATATTCTCCATCACTAAAGATATCAAAAATTTTAATAGTACATCTCTCCAAACTGCTATTTTCCCTATTCGTCAGAGTCAAATATCACAAGAGGATCAGGAAAATTATCAAGTCTCAAAATATCAAACCTTCTCTAAATTTCTAATTTTTGAGCTAAATAGTAGGTATGATTTGAGACCAAGAGAAGGTCCTGGTAGACCTCCTAAGGATCTTGCCATTATTGAGCCTAAAGAAAAAACTGTTGAAACTCAAACCACTATTATTCAACCTCTTAATCAGCAAAGTGAAACTACACAAATTGATAGAACAATTTTGACTACTTTTAGTGTTGGAAACGAATTAGAAAGAGTTAATATTCCTATCCCACTTTCAGAACTTTCTAAAAATCCTAGATACAAACATCAAGTCACCAAATGGATCCAAAATTCTAGTGTAGATGCTGAAGGAAACGTGATAAGTCTTCAATATGAGAAACCATCAATATTTTTTGGTCCAACTTCTGATATGATAGATGGAATTGTACCTCCTTTCTATGTAACTATGAAATCTCATGATTCATTGTTATATAATTGCATGTTATATTCTGGATCCTCACATAACGTTATGCCTAAGGTTATAATGGATCAATTAAGCCTTGAAATCACTAGATCTTATCATGGCCTATACAACTTTTATTCTAAAAGAGTACCTTGTCTAGGACTTATACAAGATTTGGTGGTTACTCAAACTCAAATACCAGTGAAAAGTATAGTTCTAGACATATTTGTAACTGATATTGCTCCCAAATTTGGAATGCTTTTTTGAAGATCATGTTGTGCCAAACTAGGAGGAAGTCTCGATGAATATGTATTTTGCTATAATTCCTTTGTATAGAGGAGAGAACCTTAGGTTATACAAAGAGGTCAGATTTATATGTATTGTGTGTAAATTAGACCAAGCCAGAAGTCATCCCATTTATGTAGTTGATCAAGATTTTGGTTGCTTCCAATTACCTTCAAACACTTCAAAAATTTCCCAACTTAAGGTTGAAGATGTAGTCGAACCTTCTAAATCTAATCAAACTAATATTTGGAAACTTTTCTTTGATGGGTATTGTACCAAAGATGGGGCTAGAGCTGGTATTGTTTTATTTTCACCAGAAAAATAGAATATCACCCAATAATTCAAGCTACATTTTGAGGTCAAAAATAACGTTGGAGAGGATGAATATTTTCTCCTAGGTTTAGAGTTTACTATAAGCTTAAAGGTTCAGAATTTGAGTTTCTTTAGTGATTCTGAACTTATAGTAAGACAGGTTAGGAATATTTTTCAAACAAAGAGTCCTAGACTTAGGTCTTACATAAATGAAGTTTGGGATTCAATTGAAAACTCCTTTTAATTATTTTAATATAACTTTTATTCCTAGAAATGAAAATATTCATGTTGATTCCCTACATGTCTCTGCAAGTTCTTTTAAAATAACAGATCAACTACAAGTACAATACCAAATCCAAGTCGAATATAGGCCATCTATTCCAAATAATATAAAATATTGGAAAATATTTGAAGATGATAAAAAACTAAAATCCTTCCTCCAAGTCATTGGTGAATTTTCTATTCTACAAATTGAAGAAGATAAATCAGATTTGAAAGAAAATCCCAAATAAAATGAACAATATGATCTAAATTCAAAGGTAGTTGATCATGATATAATTCAACTATCAAAAATTTTTATCCCTAAATGCCTTCGGAATAGTTATTTGATCAAAATGATATCCCGAAAAATAAACAGTCCATCACATCAGAGGATGATATTGAAGAAGTTAATCTTGGAACTGATGAAGATGCTAAAAAAATTAAAATTTATGCATCTCTTGCTCCTGAAGCTAAAATGGAATATCTAAAAATTCTTAAAAAATAACAAAGATGTTTTTTCTTGGTCTTATGTAGAATCCAAAACATATGACACATATCTTATAGAGCATAAAATTCCAATAAAACCAGAAGAAAAACCTTATAATAAGAAATGAAGAAGAATTAATCCAGTTCTACTTCCTACCATAGAAAAAGAACTTAAGAAAATTCTATATGCCCAAATAATCGTTCCCTTAAGATTCTCTGATTGTGTAGCCAATTTAGTTCCTGTTAGAAAGAAAAATGGAGAAATTAGACTTTGTGTAGACTTCAGAAACATTAACAAATCATCCTTAAAGGATTCCAATCCATTGCCTAAAATGGACCAATTACTCCAAAAAGTTTATGGTTCTAATAGACTTTCAATTCTTGATGGTTTTTCTGGTTATAACCAGATAATGGTAAATCTAGAAGATAGAGAGAATATTGAAATTACCACACCTTGGAGCACATTCATATATGCCAGAATGTCTTTTGGGTTATCAAATGCAGGATCAACATTCCAAAGAGCTATGGAGTTAGCCTTTGTTGGCAAGGTAAATAAGTTTGTTGTTATTTATATCTATGATCTCACTGTTTTCTCTAATTCGGACCAGAAACATTTAAAATACTTGATGAAGGCTTTTGAGAGATGTAGAAAGTTTTGAATAACTCCCAATCCTATGAAATATTTGTTTTCCATCAAAGAAGGAAAGTTATTGGGCCATATAATTTTAAAGGAAGGAGTCGTGATAGATCCTAAAAGAGTATATGTTATTCAATCATTATCATTACCAAGTAATAAGAAAAAGATCCAACCATTTCTTGGAAAATTTAACTTTTTGAGAAGATTTATCACAAAATATGTTGAAATAGCTAAAAAAATAACTGATATGCGCAAGAAGAATAATAAGCTAAAATGGAACATTCCTACTAGATATGATTTTTATCGAATTAAAGAGGCCATCTCTAAATCACCTACCTTAGAAAACCCCAATTACTCTGAACCTTTCATTATATTCTCCCTTCCCTCTGAAACAGCCTTAGTTGTTGTCCTTTTGCAGAAAAATGCCGATGGTCATTATAATCCCATAGCATTTTTTAGTATGGTCCTGCGATATGCTGAACTTAGGTATGAAATTATTAAAAAGCAAGCCTATGATCTAGTTCAAGCTCTAAAATCCTTCAAGATGTATATCCTACATTCTATTATTACTACTTATGTTCCTAACGATGTTCTGAAAATTGTTCTTACACGAACAGACACTCGTGGAAGAAGAGGGAGATGGATCACCAAATCCTTGTCTTTTATCTCAATAGAAAAACCACTAAGCTAGAAAAAGGTCAAGATTTAGCTAAATTGTTAGCTGAATCTAATTGCAAAGTCCTAGGAATAAATTCTATTTTTGAGATCTCAGAAAATAACACAAAAGAATCTTCTTCTGACAAAGATAGGGATAATCCATAAGAACCTTCCATAAATGAAGAAGGGGAGAATCCATAAGAGCCTTCCCAAGATTCTCAAGGAAATAACACACAAGAACCTTCTCCTTCAAGCCAAATAGTTCCTATTTACATTGATGAAAAATTTTTACTATCAGATTGGTATGCAGATATTGTAAATTTTCTAATAATTTTGAGTGTCCTACTCAATTCTCAAGGAATCTGTGCAAAACACTTAAGTTGAAATATGTTAAGTATTGCATTATTAATGCTAACTTTTACTGGAAAGATCATATCAACATTATCAACATTATTTTACTTTTTTTAATAGAAACAGAAACTCAAGGTATTATTGAGCAATTCCATGCAGGGATATGTGGAGGACATTATGCTTGGAGAGTCATTACATACAACATACTAAGGAAGGGATTCTATTGGCCTACTTTGTTTTCACAAGTAAGAGAAAGGGATAGAAGTTGTATTCCATGTCAAATTTGTTTTGGTAAGAAAAAACTAGCAGATCTTCCATTAGCCCTAGTGGATGTTTTAGCACCATTCCTTCGATGGGGTCTATATTTTATAGGAGATATTCATCCAACTTCAAGTAATCAACATAGATGGATTTTAATTGCCACAAACTACTTCACCAAGTGGGTGGAGGCCATTCCAGTAAAAAATGCTATAGATATAGTGGTAATTAAATTCTTTGATGAAAATATTATTTCTATATTTGATTTTCCCCAACATATAGTGATTGATAAGGCCACAACATTGAATAGCATAAAAATGATTAAATTCTGCCAGAAATATCAGATTTCGCTACATCACTTGACCCCTTACTATCCTTAAGGAAATGGCCTTGTATAATCTTCAAACAAGAGCTCGGTTAAGGTAATAAAAAAGACATTGGAAAACCATAAGAATAATTGGGATAGTAATCTTATCTATGCAATTTGGAAAAATAGAATTTCTCCCAAAGGATCAACATGTAAATCACCATTTTGACTACTCTATGGAAAAGAGGCCATTTTTCCTACTATTTTGGCTTTCCCTATTCTAAAATTTATACAAGAAACTACTCATGAACTGGATGATTTCTCTAGAGTGATAAATCAAATTATTGAATTGTATGAAAATAGAGATGATATTCAGTACAAATTAAGGAAATATCATAATAAAAGGAGGAGTATTTTTGACAAAAAAGCTAGGCAAAGAGACCTCAGAGTGGGAGATCTAGTACTATAAATGGGATGCCATGAGGGAGGATAGAGGTAAGCATGGTAATTTTATAATCTCTCATTTGGACGATTCAACATTTCTGAATTTAAAGGAAACAATACATTCATACTACAAAATTTGGAGGGACGGTTTTCTACATTGCCTTTCAATGGCAGATTCTTGAAACATTACATTTAGTACTGAAGACTCTGACGAAAATCATCATTGTAAATAATCATTTATTTTTAAAATTTTCAAGTCTGTAATACTTTTTACAACAAAGACTCCATAGCCCTAGGAGAAGGCACTTCAATCTGCTTGTTCTCTACATCCCATAGGGAGAAGCAGTCCTCAGTTTGAGCTGATGTTGTAACATTATTTGGTTTTGATAAGTTAGATATTAGTCAATAACATATATTAAATTTTTTAAGTTAGGATATGGTTTGGCAGAAAAAGGAAAACAAAAAATGTTAGGAATATGGGTATTCTACAAATCAATATCAAATAAAATTTTAGTGGTTTATTGCCCTAAAAAACGAAGGCATAAAAATGTTAAGAAAGCACAATAAAAATGTTCTCTGGATAATAAAAATAGATAGAATGAAGGCATACTGTTTAAATGCGCCATTAAATGCTTAAATTTTCATTTGATTATGCTTAAAATGCTTTAAAAAGGTGTTAGTCATAGTGTTTTGGTTGATCAAACATAAAATTTTATGATAGGCACATACAACTTTATCTTAAGTCAGTAAATGGTAAATATGTCTTATCGGCTTTAAATAAAGGAGTGCACTTATCTATGGTTGATATGCCCTCTACCCAGATCAATGATGGAGGGAGAGTTTGCATCCCCCTCGGACATTCCCCGTTATCATGGGGGAGGGGGGTTCAAAAATAATTTTTAATGGTGGGCTCTAAAGGCATACCTGGAGCTATATTATCACTTCGCACCCGCAGTCCTCAAAACTAGAAACCACTCCCGACCCCCTCTGAAATCTGTCGTGGTTTCTATTTTTTTGTCAACGATCATTCTGCCACCCATGCCTTAACCGTCTATCCTGCGTATAATCATACACTTCCACCTACCATATCCGTTATCAAATCCTTATACCTATTGTCAACATATCATTTCCTTCACCTTATATTCACCTATTAAGCCTCCACTCCCTGGCAGTTAGCCTCCACGTCACATCCACACTCCAATCGGAATTAAAGCCACTACGTTCACCTAAAAACCGTTAGGTAGACCCTGAAATTATAAATAAAACCGAGCCATTATCTTTGTCACTTTTATCTAATGTGTTGTAATATTCCTAAATTAGCATGCATAAAATTAGAATATTAATTTTTTCTTTTTTCATTTAGATAGATGAATAATGTTGGGAAAAATACTGAGAGGGGAGGGGGGGTGAATCAGTATTTAGTGTAGACTGAAAACATTTCACTTTTTATTTTTCTAAAACCCATACGCTACTTTACTGAAGCCAACTCGCATATACACGTGGATATCCTTAATAAAACTCGCGTATTAACAGAGATCTCATTATGTTGATAATTCTTTTCTTAGATCATTGCATCATTCATTAATTAGATGTTTAGTAAGCAGTAAACATGTGCAGTAAGAACAAAATAAATCATCACACATAAGCAACACACATGAACACCAGGATTTAAGGTGGAAACCCAATTCGGGAGAAAACCACCGCTGTCGTCGTCTCAGTCTTCAATATTTTATTATAAAGAAAACATCGTACCACCATGTACTGGCGCAGACTCATACCAGCACACAGGCACCCACCTGCAGAAGGCTACAACCTTCTCTCATTTACCAGCCTCTCCTGGAAGGGAGCCACTACCCCCTGCTCTCGTTTACTAGCCTCTCCTGGAAGGGAGACACTACCCCCTACACTCGTTTACCAACTACCACTGGAAGGGAGCTACAACCCCCTCACTGAAGGCTTCGACCCTCAGCACCACCATGGACCACGTTTCATCAATTTTCATACTGGATCCAACAGCTTCCATACAAAACAACTTGTAGGCGACTCTTCATCATATTTTCAGACTGGACCCACTCCACACATTTAAGCTCAACATTCATCAAACTGAAACTTATAACCCCATCAATTCATTCATTGAATCATCAACCAATCAACCAACAACTTGATCTTCAATTAACATAATCAGCAGCATATTCATCATTCAAACAACCCAGTTCTGTATGAATACATCATTGACAGATAACAGTGAAACAACAAAACAGATCAGACATTTCATTCCACTTACTTCAGCAAACCCTAGATTCCATACACGCTTTTACTTCACTGAATCTGTGTATGTACGCGCTTTCATGCACACCAACCCGTGTATACTTCTGTGCATTCTTCAGAAAACCCTATCTTCCCATACGTGCTTTTCCTTAAGCAGACCCACGTATACACGCGCTTTTACTGAAGCGAACCTGCGTATACATCTGTAACTTTTCAGGACTGTGCAGCTAAACAAATCAGATTTCATCCTTTGCTTCAGAAATTATTTCGCCTCATCTCAGATCTAAACATTCCATAAACAGATCTAGAAAATACATATACATTTCAGATCTAGAGAACCCTCTTCATCATTTTCTTCATAGGTGCATTGTTAATTCAGATCTATCAGTAAATTGTTACCCAATCCATACAGATATACTCCAGAGTGAAGTATTCATTCCATACCTAGACACATGCACACTCTTGCACCATGATCTTATTCTCCTTATATAGATTTAGACTTTATCAATACCATGAGCCAAAACCACGCCACTTCTGATGGTATTCCTGGACGGATCAAATAGATAATCCAACGCTCAATACATTGGGCCAATACCATGGTAATGCCCCTTGGTATTCTAAATTTGGAGCGCAAAAGGGCATTCGCTACTTTTCACGTACATTTCCGCGTACATACACGACTTATCCTTAACAAACCCGCGTATGCCTTGTGACATACCTTGTTCATCATTATTCTGGCACTTTCTGAGCTACTTCTGAACAGTTATGTAGATACATCATCCTTCCTTAGTTAACACAAGATACATCTTCCTTACATATTTAACACATAGGTTGCTTATCATAGGCAACTCAACAAGCAGGTTTCTATCAAGAACAACTTCATCAAGTAGGTTGCCATCAAAAGACAACTCATCAAGTCAGTTTCCATTAAGGACAAATTCATCTAGTAGGTTGCCATCAAAGACAACTGTTAGTATGAATCCTTTGTCGAAGTGTACGAAAAAGGACCACTTTAGCTACGCATAACTAATAGCCCTAACAACAAAAGTGGCTGCCAATATCTTCAGATCTGCGGTTAGTAGAACAAGAAAAGAGCTGCAAACAACCAGATCTATGCATGAAAAGACATTAAGCAGTAAAAACAAGGGTTTGCTCCATATACCAATAGACAAGACAAGAACAATTTTTGAAAGAATTTTTGTATTAATGGGGCATCTGGGAGGAAAACAAGGAGTATCCAATTCCCTTGAGTGGGATGGGTTCTTGGAAGTCCTCAGCACTTCAGATCTAAGATTTCTCTCTCTAGTTGGTGTAGAAAACCCAATGCAAAGAATAGAGCTCAATGGGAGCAAATGACGGAGATATGTGACCAAGTGTATAGATCCAGAGTGATTTAATAGGCAACAAAAGGTGAAGAATGGTAGGAAAAATCCTCCTATTTATAACAAAATATTGGGTCATTCTAGATCTTGGTGCATGGGTTAACCAGATCTAGATCCACTTTTTATGGAATATTTTATTATATTTGTTGGAGGAAAAGGTATTTGACTTGGGTCAAATCCCTTAATTTGTCAAAAATAAATAAATAAATGATTTATTTATCTTTTTAAGGAAGCGGTTAGAAGATAATCAAATAAATAATGATTTATTTAATTATTTAAGGAATTGGTTGAAAGATAATTAAATAAACAATGATTTATCTAATTATTTGTGGGTGATTTGGTCATATTTAACAAGGACTATCATTTAAATAATTATTCCTAGAAAATAATAAGATAAATAAAGGTTTATCTAATTAATTTCTTTTGTTTTTGTGTTAAACATGACTGGGAATAATAATTAAATTATGGTTTAATTAATTATTCCATGAGGGTTTTTCCCGCCCCTACCAAATAGTTCCTCATGAAGCTGATATCATGGAATATCAGAGGGCTCAGCAGCCCAGGTAAGCACAAAATGATAAAAAATATGTTACAAAAAGAAAAACCAAACATTCTCTTTCTTCAAGAGACTAAATGTAACAGTGAAGTTTTAGGTTCACTTTTATCAAAAGTTTGGCCTAATAGAAGTTCTGCAGCAGTAGATGCCTTTGGCTCTTCAGGAGGGCTTGCCATAGCATGGGACACTCAGTCCATAGTCCTATCTGATCTGCATGCGGCTCACAATATCATTCAAGCCATTTTTCATCCCATTGGTACGAGTATCTACGGGCATCTCTAAAATATTTATTTTCCGCAGGACCTTACCAAAAAGATTGGCCTTTTGAATACAATGGAAGTGCTAAACTCTCACAGAATTCATCCTCTTTGGATAGCAGCAGGGGATTTCAATATGATAACTAGAATGGAAGAACGAACAGGTGGAAGAACCAGACCGGATCCGGAAAGTTTTCACTTCAAAGACTTCATAACCAACAGCTGGCTAATAGATCTCCCATTTTCCAATGGAACTTTCACCTGGAATAACAAAAGATCAGGGTCCCAGCATGTTGCCTCAAAGCTAGATCGATTCCTCATCTTTGATAATGCCATACATCTGGGGGGCGATCTAGAGGCTTCAATTCTTCCTATTGCAGGCTCGGACCATTGGCCCATTGCACTTCATTGGCACAACTTCGGACCCCAGCTTAAAAAGCCCTTCAAATTCGAAGCTTTCTGGCTTTCACACCCCTCTTTCAAAGAAATGGTCACCTCGGCATGGCACAATTTCCTTCCTCCCAAAGGCTCTAGAATGTACCAATTTCAGCAAAAGCTCAAACATCTCAAGGCGCTCATCAAGAATTGGAACATCATAGTCTTTGGCAACATCTTTCAGGAAATCAAAGCCCTCGAAAGACAAATGGAGGAAATACAACAAAAAATCATAGTGGAAGGAAGAACAGAGGATACAAATACCCAAGAACAGAAGATCCAGAAGCAACTTGAAGAGCGGAAAAGACAAGAAGAAATTCTGTGGAGACAAAAATCCCGAATAAATTGGTTAAAGGAAGGGGAAAGGAACACACGATTCTTCCATCGATCCACTATTCAGAGATGAATGAAAAATCGCATCCACCATATCACCAACCAGCACGGAGAGAAATTCGAGCAACACGAGGAAATTAAACAAGTTATTTTGAACTATTTCAAAACCACTCTTCAAGAGGACAGCACTATTGATAGACAGCCAGCCATTGATGCAATTTCTCAGCTCATTCCCAAACTCATATCTGAAGAGCATAACAAGATGCTTCTGCGCCCTATCTCCTTCCAAGAAGTTGAAACAACGATGGCACAAACCAAAGATGGGAAGGCGCCAGGGCCTGATGGATTCACTGCAAACTTCTTCCATCACTTCTGGGAGCTCATTAAAATAGAAGTCTGGGAGCTGGTGGAAGAATCAAGAGTAACCCATTGGCTCCTCCCCTCTTTAAACGCCACTTTCATAGCTCTGGTGCCTAAAGAAGAGCAACCCAGCACTCCAGAAAAGTATCGTCCCATCGCCCTCTGCAATGTGATCTACAAGATCATCTCCAAGGTCATCACCAACAGATTAAAACCCCTACTGCCGCTCCTCATTTCGCCAGAACAAACGGGCTACGTGGAAGGTCGCCAAATTATGGATGGCATCATCATGACTCACGAAGTCATCCACTCTCTCAAGAGCACTAAAAAACCAGGTATGCTTCTCAAAATCGATCTCTCTAAAGATTTCAATAAACTCTGCTGGCGCTATATTCAGAGCATTCTTAAAGCTTTTGGCTTTGACCAGATGTGGATACGTTGGATCATGAGTCTCATCTCTACCCCTATCTATTCCATCCTTGTTAATGGATCCCCCTCCACCCCTTTTGTTTCTTCCAGAGGAATCAGACAGGGTGACCCTCTTTCCCCTTTTATTTTTGTTCTTATGTCTGAGGGTCTTAGCAGACTCATTTATCATGCTGTCCACGATGGGCATCTCCGTGGCATCTCCGTTCATGGCTCTCCCGCCACCACTCACCAAAAATTTGTTGACGACACTATGCTCTTTGGCTTCCCTTCAGCGCAAGAAGCTAGGTCTTTCAAACGCATTCTGCACCTTTTTTCACTCGCTTCTGGCATGACTGTCAATGTCTCCAAATCTCAACTCTTCTTCTTTAACACCCCTCCTTTAATCCAATCTTGCATAGCCCGTATCCTTGGTTTTGAGCTTGCTCGACTCCCTGCAAAATACCTTGGTGCCCCTCTCATTGACTCTGCCCTTAAGCATTCTGCCTGGAACGTTTTCCTAGATAAACTTGAAGCTCGCCTCTCCTCATGGACCTTCAAAGCTCTAAACTTGGCCAGTAGATTGGTCCTCATCAAGGCAGTTCTACAATCAATGTCCCTCTACCTCTTTTTTGTGCTTGAAGCTCCCAAATGGGTGCTTAATAAAATCAAGAACTTGCAGCGTCGCTTCCTCTGGGGTTCCTCAACTCACACTCGGAAATGGGCATTGGTCAACTGGAATACTGTCTGCACTCCTAAAGAAGCAGGTGGGCTTGGTCTCAGGAATCCCCTTCATAGCAATGAAGTCATGGGTGCTCGGCTTTGGTGGAACTGGCTATCGAGCCCTCACACTCCTTGGGCCAAATTGTGGGCAGCCAAGTATGCTAACAATAGACCGCCGGATGACTTAATCAGACTCAAACCAGAGATGGTTGGCTCTCTCATCTGGAACGCTGCCAAACAACATTATGCCCTTATTAAACAACACAGTTTTTGGGAAGTACGGAATGGACAGAATGCCCGATTCTGGGTGGGCTCCTGGAAACAGAGGCCGAAGATCATTGACATTCTAAATCTGCCCAACGCTGAGAGATATAATGGGCCAGAAGAGTTGAAAGTAAGCCAGTGCTGGATGGCCAACTCCAGCAACGATTACCGGCATTGGAAACACCCGTCTCTTCTTCATCCTACTACTCCAAGCAATATTTGGGAAGCACTCCAGGAAGAACTTCAACATTGTAGAATCCGCTGTTCGAACGATCAAGATATCCTTAGATGGGGCTATTCGCCCAAAGGCATATTTACCACAAAAGAGGCCTTCAGCTTGATGCATCCTATTCCTCACCCAAAAGATAGACTCTGGCAATTTTTCTGGGCTAAGGGGACCTGGCCTAAAGTCTCTACTTTTCTTTGGCTCCTTAGTCACAAAAGAATACTTACCTGGGACAATCTTATCAAGCGTGGTTTCTGTGGCCCCTCACAATGTCCAAACTGCAAGCAGAACACTGAAACTATCCAGCACCTCATGTTGACCTGTCAGTTAGCTAGCCAGCTCTGGAACAAAATTTTCTTTAGAAGTCAACGAAGCAAACCTCAAGGGGATATAACCAGTATTCTGCGCCAATGGCCCAAACGCCCTTACAACAGTCCCACTCTCAACTCTCTCTGGCAAATCATTCCCGGTCTCCTCTTTTGGTCGCTCTGGAAAGAAAGAAACAAAAGAGTCTTCAAACTTCAAACTACTCCCTTGGACATCATCTGGAGAAATTTCCACAGCAACCTCCAAGAGTCTCTTTCTCTTCAATCTTGGCAGGCGGAGGATCTTCCAAACCAACCTAAAGAGATTAGCATATGGCAAAACTGGAAATTCACCATTTCAACCTTTCCCAAAGTCAACAAGCAGAACCCTTCCGAATCCCTCTCTTGGATTCCTCCTCCTCTAGGAATTATCAAATTAAACTTTGAAGGGGCTTCTAAGGGGAATCCAGGCTCGGCGGGATTTGGTGGTATCTTCAGAAAATCCCAAGGTGACATCCAGGCTATATACTTCGAATCCATCGGCTAGGACACCAACAACTCTGCTGAGCTGGAAGGTCTTTGGCAAGGGCTCAACTTAGCACACATCTACAACCTCTCGCCCATCATCGTGGAAGGTGATTCTCAAATTTTGATCAGCATGGCAAAGGTAGTTACCAGCTGGCGTTTAGCTTCCAGAATCGACAAGATCAGCAAATGGATAAAAGATAATCAAGCTATCTCCTTTACCCATACCAAGAGAGATGGCAACAAGGTTGCGGATCTCCTTGCCAATTTAGGAGTTGATAGTTCAGACACTCTCAAACACGGCTCTCTCCAGATCATCGATGACAGAGACTCCACTCAAAACTGCATCAAGCTGGTGCAAACGGATCGACCATCTCCGGATGCGGATGATTAATTTTGTTAAGGGGCCACTAGGCCTGGATCTGCTCCCAAGGCAATTCACTTGGGGTGGCCACATGGCCCACCATGGTGCCTTTAATGCCACCTTCAATAAACCTCTGCGATGGGCATTTAATCCTCCTCGCCGTCACCTCCTCTGCCTTGATCAACGCATACGCTATCAAATGGAGCATTTCAGCTCGAACTCTCCAGATCGTTTTGATGCTGTCCACCGACCTTTTTCGCCATTGAGCTCTCTCTGCCCGGGTGGCTGTGCTACAGGTGGTGAACAAATAGCTACAGGTCACCGGTGCTCTCTGCATTGCTGCCTGGAAACCATTCCGGGCTTCCACTACTCGCACAGTAACATCTGCCCTGTTAATTTCAATTTCCAAGCTTCTCCTGTTTTTGTTGGTCAATTTACCCCTATTCTTGCAGCTCCTTCCAGAGTTTGGCTGGATTCTCCTGAGAATTTCACCATGCCCAGGCTCAGGCAGAGAATGACTTGCAGGAGGGGTGCCTCTGGGTGCCTCTCGGGGCAGATCCATGGGCGAGTGTCCTCCCCACAGCTCCAGTGTCGACTTCTCCTCGGAGCCTTCTGAAAGGCGCTCCGCTTAGAACTTTTTTGACCCTTCTGGTCTTCTTCGTGACAGCTATGCCACTGTGCCACCTCTGTCCATGCCACCGCCTCGTGCTCTCGCAGTGCCACCTCTGTCCTCGCCCCCGCTTCATGCTTCTGCTTCCCCTCCTCGCCCTGGCAGTCATTTTCTGAGACAATCCTCGCAACGAGCTGAGTTGCGCTTCGACTGTGCTTTTAATCGCCCTTCCATCACTGCCTTCATTACGATTACCCTGCACGAAGAAGCCTCCGTCCCTCCTACTCAACCCCTTGATCCCTTGCAGACTCCTTCTGCGCCCACCTACGACCCTCCTTCTGGTCCTGAACCTGCTTCGTTCATGCCCTCTCTCAGCGTTCCCCATGCCCCCGTCCCTGCTACCTTGGGACCTTTTCATATGCAGATGGAAGCAGGCCTGTCAGGCGAAGAAGAAGACAAGATTGCTGAAGCAGAACTGGAAGAATAGTATGGCTGCAGAATTGTGGAGGAGCAACCTACTTCAGACTAAGTGTTCTCTCTCTACCATGACCAGTTTTCAGTATGAACTCTACTCTAGACTTTTTGCAAGGTTTCTGGTTTCAATGATAACTCATAGCAGATACAGCTGCATGCATATTTTGTCTTTCTCTAGTTTCATTATGCTGAATGCAGTTGACTCTTCGCCGGTTTCCCAGTTCATGGGTGGTGTAATCACTTTCAAAAGAAATGGTTTCCCATTTATGGGCAGTTCCATATTTAGACAGAACATGGAAATCAAGCCCGGTTTCAGGCTTCCTCAGCTGAGCCGTGGCAGTTTTGTAATTTTATGTTCATAATAGAAATAGCGCAATTTAGCAAAAAAAAATTAATTATTCCATGAGGAAAATTAAACAAAATAGGTTTGTTTAATATTTCCTTTTGGGGTTTCCTGTTTAGACCATAAACAACCTAATAAATGTGGTTTATTAAGTTATTTTACATAGTGAAAGCAATTTTACTTAGGGTAAAATTGGTCTTACATGGTGTACTTGGGTCCATCTAATGATAATAGGTTAGATGACCAAAAATGGTGTAACAGATTGCCCCCCAACATGCGAGTGTTAGGAGCAAATCGTATGACTGAAGTATGCTGTAAGAACTCAATCACAAGACATCAAAAGGGAAGTTAGAGAGAGAAATGTAAGGTAGTCTAATGTGCTAAAGAACTAGACCCTGAGGAGACGAGACTTACAGGTGCAACAAGTCTCTTTTTATGAGATGGTACCTGTGCTAAAAGCAGCGGGGGAGGCATACCTATGCCCACCGAGACAAAGTAAAAAAGAATAGTGCATCCAGTAAACAAGGGACCGAATGATAAAGTACAGCCGGCATAATCATGAGCCAGATAAAAATACAATGAAGAAGCCCACATACATGCTGTGCCTGGGATAACAGCCAAGACTTATACAATAATATCCGAGTACATGAGATACAAATACAACCTAAATGCCCCCTGTAAATGGGGAAGGGATCACAAAATCTAACTGATACATGCAAATCAAAGAGGCACTGCAAGTGGCTAAGGCCAACATCATCAAATATCTGGAGCTACATCAAAGGCTGCAAGGAGGAGGTCATCCGGGCATGTGGGGGCTACCTGTAGGGCCACCCCCTCATGAGGGTTGAGACATCTCACACACACCCGGGAATCATCAAGAGCTGCTGCTGTGTCACTGAACCATCAAGTATATGGATCTCGGTCATGCTGAAAGGAGCTGGAGTGGAGAAACAATCAAGTCAAAGGGAAATGGGAGATCCCTTTGCCTGATCCGAGTCACCGAACAAGAGTGGAAGCTAGAACCAAGGTACACTGCCCTCTAGACCTGGCTTCTGGAATGAATGAGCTGATGTCGATAGAAGAGGGTCCGCCATCGGTGAGGCAATGAGAGATCCTCAACTAAGGCACGAGAGAAAATAGTAGAGCGACGGACAGATTGACACTAATGGTGATAGTGAAGTCGAAAGGACTGAGTAGCGAATGGACGAATTCCCTTGTTAGAGCATAAAGGGCATGAATGACATGGAAGCAACTGGCACAATATCATAAGGGATAGTGGACAGTGGGACTGAAGGTCATAAAGTGCGACACAAGAGAGAGACCAATCAATGAAGGATGGAGGGCTATAGCGGGGTACAAAGGGACTCGGGATAGACTCCATGATTGCGATGATGACTCAACTTGGATGCTCTAAACAAGGGCGACTCGATGGTGCTGCCACACAGTAAAGGCCCAATGGGGGCCCATAAAAACATGAGTACAAGATGGTAACTCATGACAAAAATCGACACAAACAAAGACAATTAAGGAGGCAAAATGGTGCCCCAAGTACAAGTGTCATAAGTGAGGAAATTCGATTTTAAGGAGCGGTGAAGTGACCCTTCTTGGAAAAAATATGTCTTGGTGAAGTATAAAATCTCAAAAAAAATAACAGATACCCATTTTAGGGCTCGGTGAGAGCTTTCCAACGGTGCAGACGGTTTGTCAAACGGGGCTACGGTATGGTCGCAGCAGTCGAAAGAAGAAACAAGGGTTCTCTTTTAATAAGGCAGTTTTCCTTCCAAATTCACTCATTTGCTATTGTTGTTGTGGTGAATGTAGAGAGGAGAGAAGGCCCTAAATCTTGCGGCGAGCGTAGTGGACAAACCGACCGTTGGAATCGAGATCTGTCAGTTGTAGGTAAGAGGCCTAACCTTACTCTTTCATTTTGATGGATTGAAAGTTCAGTTTAGGGCCCAAAATCCCAGAAACAGACCCTCCTTCATCTCTACGGCCGGGTCGCACTTTTGGGGCCACAAAGTGCGACCTGGGACGCAGGTTTCAGGGCAAAAACTGTGACCTGGTCTAGAAATGGGCAGAAAACTGCGACCTGGGAGATGAGGGGGTTTTGGTGCTATTTTATGGCTGGGAGTTGGGTTTTTGTGTTTGGTTATGGTATTCCTAATCTGTATGTTGACAAAGGTGATGTGTTTTTGCAGGTATGGAAGATTTATGGGTTAAATGGAGAGAGAGAGACCTGGGTACATTACGGGCAGAGATCCAGGTGGATCAGGGTGTCCATCGTGTGTTGGCCAGGTTTGGGGTTCTAAAGTTTTTGGAGAACCCGTTGATGAGAGCTGGAGAGCCCTTGTTGGCCCGGATTATCAGTTATTGGGATCCAGAGCATGAGGTCTTTGTAGTGCAGGGGCACAGGATCGAACTGACAGTCCAGGATGTGTATTTTCTGACAGGTCTCCTGCCACTTGGGATGGTGGGAAACACATAGCTAGTATTACGGCGGGGGTGGCATATCATGGAGTTTGTGGAACGACATTGTCGACAGGGTCTCCAAGTCATGGGGACTCGGATACCGATCGGGGATCTAGAGAGGCTAGAGACCCGTGCAGTGGCCGCAGCTGTGCTGCGTATCCTGGGCAGCCAAGCGTTCCATCACATCACCGGGGGGCAGATGATGCTTGTAGAGAGTGTGTTGAGTGGGACCTACTATGGGTGGGCCCAAATGATGCTGGTGTCGTTAAAACGACAGTTGTCGCTCTGCAAGTGGCAAGTGAACCACGATTGCTCATATGGGACTTTATTGTGCGCCTTCTTCTTTGAGAAGATCCCGACCTTGTAGCCTCGTATACAGCTTCCAGATGGGGGCCCGAGAGAGCCCAGGATGCGTCGGTGGGGGCGGCTACTGTGCAGAGGAGGAGGAGGGGTGGTCGGGCGAGTGTTTCGAACTGAGTTCTTTGCCCATTGGGATCAGATGCCGTTATACATAGACGACTATCCCTATAGTGGGATGAGTTATTGTGGAGATCCGGACCTGCCACTTCCGCCTGGTTGAGTATGGGGGCCCGATGGTAAGTGACAGATTGCTATTCTTGTATGGGCATGTTTACATTTTTTTGAATAGTAGATAGGGTATTGATTCATGTACTGTTGGTATGCAGATATAGCACCGGTAAAACCGGCCGGATATATGGGGCGACCGGCAGCAGCTGGAGCTACAGGTCCGAGTGGGTCGAGAGCAGCGCATAATGAGGATGCAGCCGCCCTTCTGGAGGACATCCACCGTAGATGCGAAAGGTTGCTGACGGAAGTATCAGAGCGCGGTTGGCAGGACTTAGACAACCAGTACATAGAGCCATGTATTGGTCTACCCTCGGAATGGCGAGGGGTCATGCGGCGCATGGCGATGGCCGGTGAGGGGATACGTGATCTACAGGCTGTAGGGGCAGAGCCATTGGCTCAAGATCTGCCAGATAGTGATTAGGTGTGGGGCGGGTGGTGCCCCCTAGTGTGTATTTAGGGGCAGGTGGTGCCCCCAATTTTGAGTTTTTGTTGTAACATGCTATGGGCATGTCATATGTACCAGAGTAGATGGACTCTAAACACATGTTTTGCGACACATATTATGGATATGCATCATTTTTTAATGATTATGAATGTTATTTTCTTATATGAAATGCGTGTGATAAATGCCAGTTTAGAACATGGTTTGCAATACTATCTACATAGTGATTTTTTTCTTGAGGTTCATGATTGAAAGTTATGGTTTCAAATGCACATATCAAGAGTTTCACTCGTAAATAGTGTCTAAACAGCATAGGGTTATGCACACGATAAACACCATTTAGTTGCATGACGAGAAGTAGGGAATCCAAACGAACGTGCAGATGGAGGATGCGATGGAAGAGGGAATCGGCTAAGAGACCACGCACTGCATCATATTCGGCCTGATTGTTAGTGGCAGAACCAATGCAGATCCCATTGGAGAGAACAAGGGCATGCAAGGGGGTGAAGATGGCCCAACCTGCCGAGGCTAGATTCTGGGAGTAATGACTTGCACCATCAGCGTAACAGATAAAGGGTGTGGACGGGGGGTCCTGCGGAATGGTGTTACAAGACAAAAAATGAGGGGGGGAGAGGTAATGACGGCAGTGTGAGTGCACAGAAGACATCGGGCGGCAACTGCGGGAGGGAGTGCAAGGAGCAGGATGACTATGACTCATATACAAACTAGAGGGTGGTATATGAGGGCTATCGGAAGTATGGTGAGGACTCGGGCTGCGGAGGTCAACAGAGACACGGGTGGAGTGATCTCGCGGATGGGTAGAAAAGGGGTGGTCAGGTGACACAACAGGGTAGGATGCAGGGGGGCTGGGCTCCAAGTGTCTCGTAGAGGAGGATAGGTAAAGAATGGTTACAGTAGACTCCGTCATCTAAACATCAGGGGGGGAATGTCGATGGGAGTGGGGGGAGCCTCAGGCTGACCTTTTACATACTGCGCGAGGATGGGAGAGGCGGATTGATTTTGTTCAACCTCATACTCTTGGACCACCTCTAAAGAGGCACGGTAATGCGTTAGGTGAGGACAATGGTGGGAGTAATGGCTATGAACGCCGCACAAAGCACAGGTTTGTTGGTGCGGAGAGTCTTGGGGTTCTTGGTTACGGACGAAGAAGGAATGGAGGCTTCAGGGGCCGTAGACTCAGGGAACACGACTTTAACCATGGGCTGAATACGGGGCAACTCGGGACAAGCATGGGTGGCATGATTGGTGACATCACACAAGGCACAAGGCTTTGCGGGCGGAGAAGGGGTCAGGTCAGTCGTGGTGGTCTTATCTTTGGGTGCCCCCTTACGGGCTTTGCATTTCTTCTTGGGAGCCGTCACGACAGGAGAAGAGTCCTGTGGAGGTGCTGGGGGCATAGTGGCAACGGAGGAAGCGAGGGGGACCGATTGAACCGGTGTCAAAGCCATGTAGGGTTTGGGGTGACCAAGAGGGGTGGTGGCTGGGGGATCAAGGTATCAAACCGGTATGCCCAAGGTCAGGTTAGGGAGAGAGAGGGTGGCCATGACGGGGACAGAATATACTCTGGGAGGGGGAGCCAGGAAAGGGATCTCCCCAGTAGGGTAATGACCAGGAGGGACGGCTCCGAGATGGTTAAGGCTAGGGGGAACCAATCCGGGAGGATAAAGGGGTTCAGGGATACTAGCTATAGAGGGAGGGCCAGAAGGAGGAGGTCCGGCTGGCTGAGATGAATGGATAGGAGCGGGTTGCGGAGGGCGAGGGGGAGGTTGCTGACTAGCTGAGGTAGGCCGCTTACGGGCAGCCTGAGATGATTGCATCATGCAAACATTCGATAAGCTCGGATCAGTGATGGGAGGAGGAGGGAGATTAGGAAAAGTTCCAAGTAGGGAGGAATCTTTGTAAACGCTGGGGGAGACACTGGTCAAGGAATCGACGGTTTTCTTGTTGGCTACAGAAGAGATGGTCGTCTCAGGTGAGGTCTGAGATTTTGGCTCATGATATGTCAACTGGTCAATGGTGACTATCTTTCCATTATGGGGAAAAGACATCTTGCGGAAAACCGCAGATGGGACAGCAGACATAGCATAGGTGTAGCTTCGCCCCAATAGAATGTTGTAGTCTAGCGGGGCATCTATGACTTCGACGTCAACGCAAACAGTCTTACCGGCGAGGGTGATAGGACAATTACGGAAAAGGCCAATGGGCTGGGAGGCGTGGCCGTCCCACGCTCGAAGGGTGATCGTGGAAGGGGCCAGCTCAGGGGATCCGAGTTGCTTCCAAACCGAAGCGGACATCACACAGGTGGATGCCCCCTCATCAATTATGCACCGTGAAACGTTGGTGTTCCAGATTTTGACTGGGATTTGGAAGGCGACGGAAGCGGGAAGAGGGGGATGGTCCGATTGAGTGGTGTCAAAAACAATCATTTGGTCATCAGCAGGATCTACAGCGCCCACGGCAGATACTAGAGCGTTATTTTGGGAAGGGCACGACTGGAGGAGTTCCAGTGTGGAAATGGCAGCAGGAGATTGCGCCAAATCATCTACTATACTATACGAATGGGAAACTCGACCGGAAGTAGCGTTTCGATGTAGGGGTCCCTTAGGAATCTTGGTATGGACCTCAACTTTGGGTTGAGGGATATGTAAGGGGCCACTGGATGTCGAAAGAGGCTCTGTAGAGCCTGAAGAAGGAGGCTCGGGGGCAGACTAAGCAGGAGGCTTGGGGTACTGACGAGACCGAGTTTGAAGGTGAAGGTCAATGGTCGGGGAAGGATCGGAGTGCATCATAAGGATCTGGTAGTCATAGGAACCAGAAAGGGAAGGGGGAGTGGCGACCTGGCTGTCAGGCGGTTGGGTAGCCACGAATCCTTGCTGAGGGAAAGGATCAGTAAACACAGCTAGTTGGGTAGTGGCCACATTAGGAGGAACATGAGGGGAGGCGTGTTGTCCGCGCAATGTGGCTTGAGACTCCCACATCTGCCGCATCTGGGGTAAGAGGGGACAATCGTGGGTGTAATGACCATAAACACCGCAACACGAACAAGGCTTATTTGTGCGAAGCGACCTGTCCGGCTTGGGCTGAGTGCCCTGTTGCTGGTTGGCGGTGTTAGGGTCCACACCAGGATTGGGTCCACGGGCACTAGGGGCAGATTGGTTTTGATTGCCTCTCCGCCTTCTTTGAGAATAAGAGGGATTAGTCGCGCCCTGCTGTGCAAATAATTGCCCTGGAGGGGGATGTAGGTGCTGGTGCTAGGGTTGAGGAGGCAAGGGAGGAGGAAGCGCATATGCTGGAGGAGCTGGCGCACCAGGCTGCAGACAAGGGTAATGGTGGGGTTGGGCAACATTGAGGTAAGCAGGAGGAGGCATGTCGTATCCTGGATACATGCTACCGGGAGGGGGAAGAGTGCTAGAGGTGCTGGCCCCTCCCTGAGGGAGACCATAGCCCATAGGAGGTTGAGCGTACGGATGGGAAAGGGCTCCAACGATATTGTCGGCGGAATGAGATGCCCCCGGGGTGTTAGCGCCGCCGGGCCTGGGGAGGTCAGGAAGAATGGTATAAACATAACCAGATTGAGCGTAGATCAGGTCATATTTCAAGGCTATTTAGAGGGTGGCTTCTTCAATTTTAGGAAAGTGAGAGGCGACATCTTTGCTGATAGGAGCTAAGAGGGTGTGAAGGAACCAGTCCATGTAAACCCGATCTTCGAAGGGGGGGGCTCGACATAAGCTTCGTCTTCGTCACCATTCCTGAACATGGGCGGAAAGACGAGACGAAGAGGTTTTCTTGAATGAAGTCAAGAGCTGCGTGCCAGTATCGTATCGGAGAGGGAGCTGGAAATAATATAAAAAGGCTTGGGCAAGGGTCGCAAAGGTGGTATGGGAAGAGGTGGCTTTTTCAACAAACCATTTACAAGCTTCACCGGTAAGCGTGCATTGGAACAAATGAAGACGGATGGAGTCATCAGTAATGGAATTGGAGGAACACCACATGTGGAAAGATCGGACATGATTGGTTGGATCTTCTCCAGCAAGGCCTTCGAACTTACGGATGTCGGAGGGGAGCTTAGTTGGCATAGCAGGCCAACCAACATCGTGGAGGATAGGGTCGTTGATCAACTGATTGAAATTGGGGAGGCTGAGGCCTGCAATGTACGGCAGCAAGGGTATGGCCGAGGTAGTTCCCGTGGTGGTTCCACTAGTAGTAGGTCCGGCATTAGGGCCTGGAGCACCACCAACGTTAGGCCCTGGACCAGACATGGTGAAGGTGACAGGGGGAGAACCATGAAAAGAAGGAGAACCCGATGAATCATTAGAGGAGTTGGAGTGCAGACTCGGAGGGGGACTGGCTCGACGACGATGAGGTGGAGCAGGTCAATCGACCGGAAACTGAGGGTGAAGGCCAAGAAGTCTCCGGGAAAGGCACCTTGGGGGCGCAATGATGAAGAAGGAAACCGACAAGGGCAGAAAGGGACAGAATCAAGTGAGGTCAAGGGCAGAAAAGGTGCAGTGACAATTGATTTTAGATTCTTTGTCAGGCGGTGTTAACCAGGCGCTTCTTCACTTAGGGTCAGTGTGTGGCGTGCGTTAATTTTAATTTTTAAACCCTTTCCGTTTTGAGAGAAATAAAAAAGTGTGCTGCGTAACTGAAAATAAATCTGCAGAGAACAGTATATAATGCTGAAATAATAGAAAAATAACAGCTACTTGTGCATCTATCTAACCCAAGAAGGCGGGTCTCTCAAAACTAATCTAAAAAAGGGGAAAAATCTAGGCAAAACACACGGAAAAGAGGCCAATAGATCTAAGGTCAAAACGGATAGGGATCTAAAGGATAAAGCTGCTGAAAAGAGGTGCAGATCACAGCCAAGAGACAGAGGCAAGGTGGCTGGAAAAAGGGAGGAAATCAGCAAAAAGTGGCAAGGACACGGAGGAGGTCCTAACGAGAGGTCCAAACAAAACGACAAGAGGTGATTTGAAAGGAAGAAAGGCTGATTTAAAGGGATCTGACAAGAAGGTAGCAGATCTAGAAAAGGGAAGGCTGAAACTCTGAAAAACAAACGGCTAAAACAGCTAAAACTCTTCCACAAAAAGTGGAGGGTACTAAAGCCCTAGGGGGCTAGGTTCCCACTTAGATGAGTAAAAACAGATTAGAACTAGGTCAAAGCGGGCTGAGACAGAGGCTGGAAAACCCTGACAGAAGCTTCAGCAAAATCCAGAAAAATTGCAGAAAAACCACTGAAAAATTGGCAGGTCGCAGGCTCTGACCTGTTTTCAGTGCAGGTCGCAGAAAATAGGCTGAAAAGTGCGACCTGGAGGTCCAGGTCGCAAGTTATGGGCCAAAAAGTGCGACCCCTCATTCCGGTTGTCTCGGCGGAAGATTTTCAGAAAAGTTGCCGTCTCAGTTGCGGCTGGTGTCGCTTACCTGCGAAATAGGGCCAGAAACACACGGAAGTTAGAAATTTTAATGTTTTAGTGTTTTATGTGAGAAAAACAACATAAAAATAGGGAAAATAAATAGCTGAAAAGAAACCCTAGGGTCTGAAGTAGCTGGATATGCAGGAATATGAAAAACGACAGCGGTCGTAATTTAAAACCCGTGTGGAGTCGCCATTTGTTAGTATGAATCCTTTGTCGAAGTGTACGAAAAGGGACCACTTTAGCTACGCATAACTAATAGCCCTAACAACAAAAGTGGCTACCAATATCTTCAGATATGCGGTTATTTGACCATAAAAGAGCTGCAAAAACCAGATCTATGCATGGAAAGACATTAAGCAGGAAAAACAAGGGTTTGCTCCATATACCAATAGACAAGACAAGAACAATTTTTGAAAGAATTTTTATATTAATTGGGCACCTAGGAGGAAAACAAGAAGGCGTATCCAATTCTCCTCAGTGGGATGGGTTCTTGGAAGTCCTCGGCACTTCAGATCTAAGATTTCTCTCTCTTGTTGGTGTAGAAAACCCAATGCAAAGAATAGAGCTCAATGGGAGCTCACACAGCAAATGATGGAAATATGTGACCAAGTGTATAGATCCAGAGTGATCTAATAGGCAACAAAAGGTGAAGAATGGTAGGAAAAACCCTCCTATTTATAACAAAATATTGGGTCATTCTAGATCTTGGTGCATGGGTTAACCAGATCTAGATCCACTTTTATGGAATATTTTATTATATTTGTTAGAGGGAAAAGGTATTTGACTTGGGTCAAATCCCTTAATTTGTCAAAAATAAATAAATAAATGATTTATTTATCTTTTTAAGGAAGCGGTTAGAAGATAATCAAATAATAATGATTTATTTAATTATTTAAGGAAGTGGTTGAAAGATAATTAAATAAACAATGATTTATCTAATTATTTGTGGGTGATTTGGTCATATTTAACAAGGAATATCATTTAAAAAATTATTCCTAGAAAATAATAAGATAAATAAAGGTTTATCTAATTAATTTATTTTGTTTTTGGGTTAAACATGACTGGGAATAATAATTAAATTATGGTTTAATTAATTATTCCATGAGGAAAATTAAACAAAATAGGTTTGTTTAATATTTCCTTTTGGGGTTTCCTGTTTAGACCATAAAAAACCTAATAAATGTGGTTTATTAAGTTATTTTACATAAGGAAAGCAATTTTACTTAGGGTAAAATTGGTCTTACATGGTGTACTTAGGTCCATCTAATGATAATAGGTTAGATGACCAAAAAATGGTGTAACAACAACACATTGCATCATATTGCCAACAATCTTATTTCATCAAGTAGGTTGCCATCAAGGACAACACATGCCAACAATCTCCCCCTTTGGACTTGATGGCAACCATGATGGTGTTTGATCACGACAAACGATAGATACATTGATTATAACCATTATGCAAACACCATGATACTCTCCCCCTATTCAAACACCATGTTACTCTCCCCCTTTGACATCAAGGGCAAAGGGCGGATCAAAGCCAAAACAAGGTTTTTTTTCTCTTGTAGAAAGAAGAGCTCTGTAGATCTAATGTGCACTGAAGTTACCATGCTCCCCCTGAGTTCATGCTGAATCTTCAAACATATTTTTCATTGAAGTACATGACTCTATGACCTTACCTATCACCAAGGACTCAAACTTACATAAATGATACAATCAAGTGGATTTACATATGTGACTCAAGTACCCAACCAAGTGGGTTTATACATTTTGAATCAACTACCCAACCCAGTGGGTTTACAAATTTGATCAAGTCCTTCAATGACTGAATATTACAAATTTACATCATAGGTCTCAACCTAAAATTTTCATCAAGTTAAAAATATGAATTTTTATAATCAAGACCAAGGAATCTCAAACATGGGATCAGATCACAGAAAATCAAGAGAATGCCAACAATGCATCCTTTCCACATGACCAATGCTCCCCCTTAGCTTGTGCATCCTGAACACTTTCAACAGCAAATCATCAAGGCATCCTTATCAAGAAACATCAGAGAATGAAACAGTATTATGAGCACTGGAGCACCACCAGAGATACCAAACAGTACTGCAGCTGTGCTGAAGAATGCTGACCCAGAAGAATTTTGTCAGCAAATACCCATACATGGTTTTCTGTGTCTAAACTCACGTATATATGTGACTGTCCTTCAGGAAATCCTCGTATCCAATTTTAATCTTCTGATTTTAAGTAGATCTGATCTTGTACATGGCAGAGACAACTCCCAGCTTCCATTTGAGATATTCGAATGCTTCCCTGGGATATATGAGAGAAGAAAGATAGGAAAATGTAGCTATGTTTTCAAGTTTCATCCAACATTTTTAGCATGAGTGCATTAGTAACCAAGCCTTCAGACTTTTTGCAGCATCAACAAATTCTTCCCAATAGGAATTATCATACCAGAACAACTTCTTCACTAGACAATATGTGTCAGCAATCATCCATGTGATCTGTTATCACCAAGATCTTCATGATTTATCTTTATTTCACAATCAAATTTGTGTAGGAATTATTTATATAAGATCTCAATCATGTCACAAGTCATCAGCAACAAACTCTGCATGATCTATCCTTATCTCTGAATCATAAGACTTCCATCTTATCCATGTGTGAAAACAAAAGATATTCTTCAGCAAAAATCAATTAGGGTTCATCCATAATATCATCATAAGAAACCATGTATTATGTCATCATCATTTGAGCAAGAACTAAGGAATAATCAGATACAATGCCAACAATGCAATCATTAGTTGTTAGACTGATGCTCCCCCTGAACCTGTGTTCCTGATCTTTAGCTATCTTACTATTTTTCTTATCAGAAAAGCATACGCGACTGTCTCCAGCAGAACTCACGTGTATATGCGGCTTTAGTTCACTAAACCCGCGTATGGAAAGTGAAACACTGAAAATTTCCACAACTTCATCTCCCCCTGAATTTGTACCACCTGTACCAGTCTTCTTCACATCAGATGCACTGTCAGAAATAAACATAACCAGAATTACCAAACCAACCATGGGAATCATCATACATTGCTCCCCCTGTGATGATATATTACTAATCCCTATAATGTATCTCACATCATCCTGCAGCCATTATGAGAAGTAGGCTTTAGAAGCATATGACTGCAGTAGGATTATTATCCCCTACGTTTTTGACCGGTCCTCCTTATTTTTCCAGCTTTGCTTGAAATTTCTTATGGTGTGCTGGAAATTATCCAATTTCTCAGATCTATTCATCCTACATTATTTTTCTACATGTCCATACTTGTTACAAGAATAACATCTTATGTGACCAGAAAAGTAAGCATAAGGATCATAGTATGTTTTTCTATTCTTTCTTCTATTGCAATCAGCTGCTTTATGACCATACTTGCTACATGAAAAACAATATCCCTTGAAGAAACCAGAGTACCTTTCTGTGTAGAATCTGTTTGTATGTGACTGAAACATTCTGCTTCTGCAATTTGCTGCAATATGCCCATAATTATGACATTTAAAGCATTCAACATTATTGATCATAGGAGGGAATGATTTATTTTGAGAGTTCATGATTGTCATTTGATCTTTTGTTTCTTTCAACACTTTAGATTTTGCATTGATATCCTTTCAATATTTAGCACTTCCTTGTGAACTGGATTCTCCTTTAACAGTTTCATGAAAACCAAGACCAAATTTAATAGAAGGAGACCTTTGACTACTAAGCATATTTTCCAGAATCTTAGTACTATCTTGAAACCTCAAGAGTTTATCTTTTTATTCTAATTTACCTTTTAAAATGTTTACCTCAACCTCCAATCTTTGGCATTGCTTCTTCATACTTTCTTCAATCCTTCTTCCTTATTCTACTTGATCATTCAATTTCAAAATCTCTTCCTTCAACCCATTTTCTTGTTCTTCAAAATTTTGTAAAAGTTCTTCATTCTTCTTAGTTGATTTTGCAGATCTTCTTTGAGGGAGATGATTTCTGCTTCAAGTCTTTCACTTCGATTGGTTACTTTATCCTGCAGTCTTTGATACATTTCTATCCATCTTTGATACATTTATATCTGACCATTCATTCTAGATATCATATCTTGGTAGATAGATTCCTTCTTTTTAAATTGATCTTCATCATTAATCTTGAGATTTGCTTCTAGACCCATACTATTACTTTCACTACTATCTTCACCATTGCTTGCATAAGGAAGTGAATCACAAAGATTAGTACCTTTTTCATCTTCTTCATTTTCTGCTGCACATGTTTTCTGAGATATCTCCTTTCTTTGAGTAGCCTTCTTCTTTTGCTTCCTTGCCATGAGCACTAGCATATCTTGGTCAGAATCTTCTTCATCCTCATTTGACATTTCATCATTATCTTCATTTGTATAATAGCTCTTTCCCTTTTCAAATTGTTTCCCTTTATCATGATTTTATTCATAAAGACATTTAGCAGCATAATGACCAACTCTTCCACAATTAAAACACTTGAAGGGAAGCTTACCTCTGAATCTTCCAGTACCTGGTTGGAGTCTTCTCACAAAATTTTCTTCTTCTTCTTCTGATATGTAACTTGATTCCTTGACAACTTCCTTTTCTTTTCCTTTTGCACGTGCCTTAAAGGCAACTTCTCTGATTTGAGAGGGACCTTATTTTCTCATTTCAAAAGCAGTTAGAATACCATGTAGTTGAACAATAGTAAGAGTTTGCAGATCTTGCCTATCTTCAATAGCAGATACTTTTGACTCAAATTTTGAAGTCAAAGATCTTAAGACTTTTTCAACCAGAGTAGTATCGGTTATGGTTTCACCCAAACTTCTCATACAATTTACAATATCATCTAGACATAAAAAGAAACTGGCAATACTCTCATCACTATGCATCCTTAAATTTTCATATTCAATCCTGAGAGTTTGGAGTTTGACACTTTTTACCTTTGTATCTCCTTCATAGCTTAGAATGATTTTGTCCCATATTTCTTTTGCTGAATTTAGCTACATCACTTTAGAAAATTCTGGTTCAGACATGCTTCCTAATAAAACATTGACTTCTTTGGCATTGATTTCATATTTCTTCCTTTGTGCTGCATCAGTAGGAATAATTGCCAGATACTGATAACCTTCTTCCACGATTGCCCATACTTCGACACCAAGACTTTGCAAATATGCTTTTGTTCGTATCTTCCAGAATAACAGATTACTTCCATTGAATAAAGGTGGCCTTAGAGAAATTACTCCTTCATGACTTCCCATTGTCATGGATCTCCTTCAAGTAATCAAGCTTCTGTAGAAGGACCTGCTCTGATACCAATTGTTGGGAAAAATACTGAGAGGGGGGGGTGAATCAGTATTTAGTGCAGACTGAAAAATTTTCACTTTTTCTTTTTCTAAAACCCATACATTACTTTACTGAAGCCAACTCACGTATACACGTAGATATCCTTAATAAAACTTGCGTATTAATAGAGATCTCATTATGCTGATAATTCTTTGCTTAGATCATTGTATCATTCATTCATTATATGTTTAGTAATCAGTAAACATGTGCAGTAAGAACAGAATAAATCATCACACATAAGCAACACACATGAACACCAGGATTTAAGGTGGAAAACCAATTCGGGAGAAAACCACCGCTGTCGTCGTCTCATTCTTCAATATTTTATTATAAAGAAAACATCATACAACCATGTACTGGTGTAGACTCATACTAGCATGCATGCACCCACCTGCAGAAGGCTACAACCTTCTCTCGTTTACCAGCCTCTCCTGGAAGGGAGCCACTACCCCCTGCTCTCGTTTACCAGCCTCTCCTGGAAGGGAGCCACTACCCGCTGCACTCGTTTACCAGCTACCACTGGAAGGGAGCTACAACCCCCACACTGAAGGCTTCGACCCTCAGCACCACCATGGACCACGTTTCATCAATTTTCATACTGGATCCAATAGCTTCCATACAACACAACTTTTAGGCCACTCTTCATCATATTTTCAGACTGGACCCACTCCACACATTTAAGCTCAAAATTCATCAAACTGAATCTTATAACCCCATCAATTCATTCATTGAATCATAAACCAATCAACCAAAGACTTGATCTTCAATTAACATAATCAGCATCATATTCATCATTCAAAAAACCCAGTTCTGTATGAATACATCATTGACAGATAACAGTAAAACAACAAAAAAGATCAGAAATTTCATTCCACTTACTTCAGCAAACCCTAGATTCCATACGCGCTTTCATGCACACCAACCAGCATATAATTCTATGCATTCTTCAGAATATCCTATCTTCCCATATGCACTTTTCCTTAAGCAGACCCGCGTATACACGCGTTTTTACTGAAGCGAACCTGCATATACATCTGTAACTTTTCAGGACTGTGTAGCTAAACAACTCAGATTTCATCCTTTACTTTAGAAAGTATTTCGCCTCATCTCAGATCTAAACATTCCATAAACAGATCTAGAAAATACATATACATTTCAGATCTAGAGATCCCTCTTCATCATTTTCTTCATAGGTGCATTGTTAATTCAGATCTATCAGTAAACTGTTACCCAATCCATACAGATATATTCCAGAATGAAGTATTCATTCCATACCCAGACACATGCACACTCTTGCACCATGATATTCTTCTCCTTATATAGATTTATCCTTTGTCAATACCATGAGCCAAAACCACACCACTTCCGATCGTATTCCTGGACGAGATCGAATAGATAATTCAACGCTCAATACATTGGGCGAATACCATGGTAATGCCCCTTGGTATTCTAAATTTGGAGCACAAAAGGGCATACGCTACTTGTCACATACATTTCCGCGTACATACACGACTTATCCTTAACAAACTCGTGTATGCCTTGTGACATACCTTGTTCAACATTATTCTAGCGCTTTCTGAGCTACTTCTGAATAGATCTGTAGATACATCATCCTTCCTTATTTAACACAAGATACATCTTCTTTACATATTTAACACATAGGTTGCTTATCATAGGCAACTCAAAAAGCAGGTTTCTATCAAGAACAACTTCATCAAGTAGGTTGCCATCCAAAGACAACTCATCAAATCAGTTTCCATTAAGGAAAACTTCATCTAGTAGGTTGCCATCAAAGACAACACATTGCATCATATTGCCAACAATCTTATTTCATCAAGTAGGTTTCCATCAAGGACAACACATGCCAATAAATAAGTGGGTAGGGAGACCCATAAATGTCTTTAATAGGAATAAATACCCTCTTAATATGAAAAGGGATCATATTAATAGCTAGATAAAGCACCCTCATGTGTGAATAGGGTCTAATTCATGTGGAGAAGGTCAAGTTTGACCAAATCAACAAGGATGGTATGAAGGGAGTGGGTCATCAATGAGAGACATCGCAGTGTGAATGGGAGAAAGTCACCATGATATTAGTGAATTTAATTAGTGGGACCCAAGGTGAGAAGACTCACATTTTTTATAAGGAGGGAAAGGCAGCCATAGATGTTTATGTTGTTGATTATTGATTTTGTGGTCTGTATGACTTCTTGCACTCTCTAGCTGTTTAGCTGAGACTATTGTGTTGTTTAGAATAGGGTGTTCCTGAGCGAGGATCCCACCTCTTTCCTATAGGAGCCTCTAGGAATAATATTGCACTGTGATTTTCACATTCCTACATTCTGGCCAAGATTTTGTCTTCAGCTACAGCGCAGTTTATGGTGGAGTTGTGTTGTCTTGCAGGGTAGAAGCAGTGGAGGATTTTGAGGGCCACTTTCAGTATTTGTTTTCAGAGGATAGCTATCCTTTTCATTGGGAGGCTAACAAGGAAGCTACTGGGGCCTAATTTCATTATTTGGCATCAGGCCCAGCTATTCACACCTCCTACAATGCAGTTTCCCTGAAGGACTGTGTGATTCTATGGTGTATTTCCAGAGGACGATTCAGTGATTCATTTGGTGGGTGAGGTCTTTAGTGAGGGGATCAGCCTTTCACTTGGAGGATCTATTGAAGCAGTTCTACTCATTTCAACATCATTTCAGCCACCTCCTTCCAGTATTCAGTTTGCAGCTACTATTTAGCCCTAGGGCTGTATTCTGACATTTTTTACTTTTGGGTATTTCCGGAAACCCTTTCTGGGTTGTCTTGGAAATGTGCTTGGGAGCTTAGATCCTTATTCTCAGCACTATTTGAGCCATATATCAGGAGATATCTATTATTACATATTTCAGTAGCAGTTACCCTCATTAAAAATTTGTTTTATTGGTTCTCCTTCATTGTATAGTATCTATTCTTCATGTTATGGCATATTTATTCGTTATAGGCTTGTTTTCCTTGATTATTTGAGTTGTGCCTATATTTCTTGTACTTATTTTCTACTGATTTTAATAATAAAATGGTGCCATATTTGTAACACATGTTGGTGTAATGCTATTCACTACTATTTCTAGTATTTTGTTCTATATTCCTATCTTTTCCATTTTGGAATATTACAGTAGTATCAGAGCATAATCTTAGCTTAGCTTGTGAGTTCCAGCCAATATGTTATAGGAAGAAGAAGAGATATAAGATAATGGAAGGAATGAGCTTTGTCTCATCACTTTTCAGATCTATGAGGAGCCTCTCCAAGGAGTCTAAGAAGATGAAAGAGGAGAGATGAAATGAGACCTCTAGAGGGTTTCAAGATGAGGAAGTTCCATGTACTTCCTATTAGCAAAAGAAAGAACATGTATTGCATAGAGCTCCAATGGAATATACTCTGCCCTTTTCTTTTGAAGAAGAAGATAAAATGCATGGAGAAGGAGGACACTTAGATCATGAGATTATAAGTGAGTATCTTGCAGAATACAGATCTCAAACAAGAGCTTTCAAGGAGAATATAACTCTCCCACAGTTCATTTAGCTTAAATAAGAAAGGATCCCTTGTAACTATGGAAGGAGAAAGCACAAAAGATTTATATTGTCTACATTTGATGGGTCATCCACATGCACAAAAAAGGCTTGGGGAATGAAGTTGGATGCATTATTCCTACTACATCTAGTAGTAGAAATAGAAGCTATTGAGATTGCAGTGTTGCACCTTCAAGGTGAAGCAAAAATTTGGTGGTTCAACCATTTGGGTCATGCAAGAGTGACTACTTATGCAGATTTTCCTCAAAGGTTGATCAAGAAGTTTGATAGAATAATTCCAAAAGGAGAACAAATTCCACTACCACTTTCTCCAGGAGTACTTGGATCCGGAGAAGTAACACTTGCACCCTTTCAAAGTGATCTTGATCTCTTGAGATTTAGAGTCCGATGCAGTATTCAAGAGATGCATGATGAGGAGGAGGCTTATACCACCGCTGGTGCAACAGTAGAGAAGTATTCATCATCATCACCAGTAGTTGGGGAAGTCATCACACTGCTGGGAGGAACCCTTGTAGCAGTACAAGATGTTCCCAAACTAAAAATAAGTATGCAAATGTTTCCACTTTCTGTTATATTAGCACATCATATGGACAATTGTGGGGACATGCTATTGCATGGCCTAGGATAAAAAAACACTGCTGATTTGGAGCAGCATACTATCACTGCGTAGAGGACCCTTTATATGATCAAGGAGGAGATACACATTCACCTTAGTATGTCATTTTTAAGCTGCACACAACTCTTGGGGTTGGAGTGTAGATTGTTGGAGGACGAGATGAACATTGACCTAAATAATCCAATGCAGAACTATATATTCAGCATTGAGCATGATTATGAGATAGCAGATGCACCATCATGGAGATCAACAGCGCTGTCATGGAGCAGTAGTGATGATTTGGGGGCCCAACCATTATTGGAGCATTCCAATGACCATTCTACATGTGTATCAGAGGATAGGCAGATGGTTGATGAGATACATCTTATCTCGCATTACTATTATGGATCCTTCTTTTTCAGTACTTCCTAGCTTAATGAGATGACTTTGCCTTTAGCATAATTGGATCCTTATGGATTGAAATTGGTCATTGATGAGTGGTCTTCATTTGAAGATCTCCAGGAGGTTTCACTTCAACATCCCATGAAGTGCAAAGATAGAAATCATATTTGGGAGGATGGTATTCACCATTGGATGGATACCAAGTGGGAACATGGTAGGAGACACCCATATTTGGATGAATGGGTGTGGATGGTGAGCAAGGGGTTGGTAAGCCAGTTGTAGATCTATGACATAGCATAGCAGGAGGCCTAGCTACGATGGCTACTCTTAAAAGATTTTGGTCATCATGTGACATATCCTATTTCTAGAGGTATGTTATGGTTGGATGCATTTCATGGCACCCATATGATATGGCAACACGAGACTTATTTGTATGGGGCATTCTACAAGTCAACTATCATGATGTTTTTACTATGACTTGTATGATGATGAGATGAGGGGGAAACAAAGAATATTTTTGCTTCCATTACTCTTGGGAGAGTATGGGTTGATTTCTCCCAATACTTGGCATAGTGATTCAGGAGTAGGGGATGGCACAATCATGGTGCAAAGGGGCTACTCTTTATCTTTGAAGGAGAAGGAGGTACTTCCACATGGGAAGGAGTCTCTCACATGTAGCAGCATTAAGATATGTGACTTTGGCATTGGGCTTGTCAAAGAGGGAAGTCATGAGATGGCAGGAGCCTTATTACAAAGGCCAACAATGTTTTCACTGGGGAGTATGTATCTATTGATGGAGTTTTCCAAATGGAGTATGCATCCCTTCACATTTCAGACCCCTATGAGGAGATTCTCATGGGAGGGCTCATCCATGGACCTCATTTTCAGGGTACTCACAGTGTATGGTAAGAGTTTTATTTTTGTGCTTATTTAACACCTAACAAAGTATTTTCATTCTCTTTCCATATATATATAGTGTGTTGCTTCACAAGAGGGGAAGCTTCTATTTGGGCTTTGTTAGCCCCCCTATGAATTTTTGACAAGCAATTAGGGGGCTAATGTGTTGTTGAGTCTTCAAGGAATGCTTTTCCCCTGAAAATACAGTCCCCTTGAAGCCTCTTTGTGCCCTTCATCCTTTGATGGTTTCCCCTCTGCTGATTCCCCTTTTGAAGCCCCTCTTCTGATAAAGAAATGCCCAAAGATTCCATCCCCCCTTTATTTTTCCCCCATCTAGCCTCTTTTTATCCCTCATTTTTCTCCCTTTCTATTTCCCCATTTACCCTTCAAATTCCCCCAAAAATCCCCTTTAATTTCCACCCTTCCCCCTTTGATGGCCATTATCCCCCGCTATTTCTCTATCGTTCCCCTCCTTCACCTTTTAAAATCCATTAAAAGGGGCCAAAACCCACTTTCCGACCTTATTATAAGGCCTGGCCCCTTTCCCGCTGGCCCCTTTCCAACCACTTCCCCACGTGACCCATCCCCAGGACCAAGCGCTTAAGTCCCGGGGCCAATCGCAATCGGAGCATCGGCGGGGGTCTATTTCCTTTTTAAAACTCAAAAGCCCCGATGCGATTGATTTTTAACGTAAGTCCCGCGATGCGTTGTGTGTCGTCGATCTATCATAGATCTGACGGCGGAGCGCTAATCGCATTGCCCCTTTCAATCGCAATCGCAACTCTCCGCGTCCGACCTCCGATTGATCGCAAGCCTGCCTCCCGATCCTCCGATCACGTCTCCCACCGTTGATCTTTCACGCACATCGACGGTCCGCGCTCAATCGCGCCCGCCCCTCCGATCACAATCGCAACGCTCATCACGCCCCCCCCCCCGATTGGGATCCTCCGATTAAATCCCCGCCGTCCGTTTGTTGCATGATCCAACGGCTCAGCGCTGATCGCATCATCGCCCGTCGCCCCTCCAGTTTCTCCTTCCGATTTCATCCCTGCCGTTGATCCGGACCCGAGATCAACGGTTATCTCTTAATCGCATCGTCCCTCTAATCGCAATCGGAACTTTTTAGATATGTGTTGCGATTGATGATCGCTCCGACCTCCGATTGCGATGGTGCGATCAGATCTTCGCCGTCCGTTCCATCCGTGATCCGCCGGCTGTCGCTAAATCGCCCTCCGCCTCCACTGGGTCCCACTCTTATATTCGTTTCCGTTGCATTTCATGCGTTTTGCCCATCTTGTGTATAGTCCCGTTACTCAATCTCCACCGTTGATCTTTTCCCCAGACCTAAATCTAACGGTCTGCGCTGCACTCCACCATCAAACGTATCGTTCATAAGTTTCACTCCTCCGTCTGCATCTCCACTGTTTTCATCATTCCGCCACCTTTCCACCGCCTCCACTGCATTTCTCCGCCACCACTGCCAGATCTTAACAGGTTTATTTTATGATGCGAAACAGCACAGAGAGGCCATTTCAGCCGGCCAGCGAAGCAGCAGAAGCAGGATTTGAGAAGGATTAGAGCCTGTAATTGAAGATTGATATTTTAATCCGACAGTCAAAGGATTCAAGCACGGTTTGAAGACCAATGAGCGCACCAGGAAGCCATTACTGCGCTACCTAACAGCAGAGCGCATTTTCCTCCAAAAGTACACCTTCCTGCAGCGCCTCCATGCTTCCTCGAGCCCATACACAAATTGCATTGACAACTTCTCCGGCCTCATTACCAACAATGATAGAAGCATGGAGGGCCATGCTCTTCCATCCAGCTTCGTTCATCTCAACAGGCGTGGCCGCAGAGCACAGAGCTCCAGGCGCCGAAAGAGCTCCAAAGGAACACCAGAGGTCAAAATCTGACCTGACAGAGATCTCCGGACCAGATCACATCGTACCTACAGCGCTGCAACAAGCCATTAAGCAGCATGGGCGTGGACACTCCGCCGATTCTGTCTTAATGATATTCGTTTATTGTATTTCCTACCACGGCTTCTTCCTCTTCTCCTATAAAGATCCCTGAGCATGAATTGCAAAGGTTGTTGTTAGTTTTATCAGCGAACTGCAAGTATTCTGTCCCGAGCCAAGTTTCCTGTGTAACAGTTGTATGATAGGCTGAGAACATGATGTATTCAAAGCCGAACGTGTGCTTTGGCGTTGATGTACCCGATTGGTGTAGTGTTTAAACATGATAAGGCGTTTACTGGATCCCGATCTGCTGCATAGCTTGGTGATGTTCTTCCTATCTCTCGTGTTTATTTCCATTTCATTTCATGTTCTTCTCCGATTGACATCCGAATGCATGATATAAGATCATAAGATTTACCTTGTTAGGTACCTCATATCCGGGCCTCTCTCAGTCTTGAATGTTTTCTGCCCATATGTGTGTCTGAATATTGTTTTTAATTGACTAAACCAGTGTAGTGGATGATTATTGCCTACTCTCTGATGTGTGAGTTGGTAAAATCGGTATTCAGATGTTTTTGTTAAGATTTAATTGAAAGAGGCTAGGAACATTGGGAGGGGTAAAGCCTGTCGCTGCCTCTTCATGACCTTCCCTTCCATATAAACCTTTTCAGGATCCCTCGTGTTGCCTATGGTTTTGTCCAAGCAGGTCTGGAGTTAAATGACCTCTGGCCTGATCTATAGACAGAATCAGATGGTTTTCCATCTTTCATTCTCATCACTTCGTGTTCCATCCCACTAATCAGTCTTTGAGATCCAAATGCTCTAGATGACTAGCCCAATTGAAGCTTACACCTTGAACATAAGTAAATCCTTTCTTGACTCCATTGCCCAATGGCCTTGATGTTCCCTGAGTTATCTACCTTTGCCTAGCTTCCTTCTTTACCCATCCTTGTCGTATGATGAAACCTTCCTTCCTGATTCTCAACAACCAAACTCAAACAATCAAATAACCAATCTTGAGCCTATAACTAGCCTAAAACCATAATTTAGAACTTAAAAGACATATATCCTTTGATAATCATAGAGAGATCCCTCTCTGGACCTAGGAGGGCTAGATCCTAAGGTCTGAAAGTGGTTCTATGTTGTCTCATCTTTTGGTCTTTGTCAACCTGGCCAAAACATGGGAACCCCAACATAATGGCGACTCCACTGGGGATCTGAGTGTTTTACTTTTCAAACATCCTTAGAAGCTCAGAGCTCTGGTTAGGTTGACAAGTAAGTCACACCTCTCTTGAATCAGCCTCCGTCATTGAATATTCACCATACTCTTAGACAGAACCTGGAAAATCTCTGGCTGGAGCCTGTTGCTTTAGAGGAAATTCCTGAAAGGTGATAGTGTTTGAGCACTGTGGTGGACAGTGTACCCTAGAAACATCTTAAACCCTCCACCTGGCGACTCCATTGTTCCCAAACGTTAAAGACTCCACTGGTGATCAGTAGGCCTGCTGATTATCTTGGCTTCAAATCAGACTCCACTGGGAGACTAGTCCCAAAACATATAAAAGACCCCACAGGGAGGCCAGTTCCCAAGACAACATCATCCACACAGTAGAAATAACAAGCAGGGCTAAGCTGCCTGGCTTATAAACAGCACTCTGGCTCACAGAACCATTCATACGAGAGCTTTCCCTGATCCAAGCCCACCTGAAACAGTTGATAATCCTGAGAAAATCCTTAAAAGGACACCTGTGAGTAGGAGATCAACTACTTCCAGCAACACTCATAGAGCCAATTCGGCACCAGAGGATCTTGCAGCTCTATCAGACCCTTGCTTCGACCTAGACCTTCAAAATAGATTACCTAGAACTAGGTCTTTCAGTGTCTCAGACCAGCTAGACACTAGGGACAGCGAAACCCCTCCTTCCACACCTCCTGACCTTCATTTTCTCCAGAACTTGGGGCTTTCTCACCCTAGGTCTTCTCAGCAGACTTCTGCTGGTCCAAACATCCCTGTCATCCAAATACCAGCTGCCCAAGTGAACCCTTTGCCTCAGCAGAACATCACCATGGCAACTTGGTATGCACCTTTAGTCTTACCACAACCCTTGTTACCCTTACCAAATGATTATCAGTCAAAAATCCCACACTTCCCTGCTAAAGAGCCTACAACAGCACAACAACGTGTGGATAAAATGGAGGATTCTTTTGACTATATGGAAATTGATGATGAAACAATCAAAATGAGAATATTTGCCCAGAGCTTAGGGGGTGAAGTGAAGAAATGGTTTAAGAACCTGCCTGCTGGTAGCATCAATGATCTACCTGCTTTATACCAGACTTTCATAAATAAATGGGAAACTAGGGCAAACCCTCGTCAAATCCTAGCAGAATACATGTCCCTTAAGAGGAACACAGGAGAGAGTGTCCATGATTACACCACTAGATTCAACAGCATTTACAATGCTCTCCCTCCACACATGAAACCTCCACAAGGTATGGCCCTAGCAAAATATCATGATGGATTTGATGCTGACATGGCCTATGAGCTTAGAGATAAAGAGTACACCACTTTGGAAGACATGCAGAAAGGGGCAGTAAACATAGAAGCAAATTTGATTGAAAAAAGGGCCAAGCTGAGAGCTGAGAAGAGAGTAACATACAAAGATGACACTATAGCCTCCACTTCAGAACCTAATATTGACAGATTGTCTAAGAATCTGGATAAATTATGCCAAGTGGTCGAAAGGATGGCTATCACGCAGAACAGGAACCAAAATCAAAATCAAAATCAGAACTTTAGAAGAAACAACAACATTCCCAACAGACAGAAAGAGTCAGATCAGCAAGTCATTCCCCCTTTCCAAAACTTTCTGGATGAGGATGAGGGAATCATAGAAGAATCTGAAGGGAATGTGATAAACATGTTCGAAACGGAGGATTCAATCCTAAACTGTGATTCAAAAGAATACCAACCCTCAACCTCTTATGGGGAGGAGGAGTGGTTTGAATCTGAGGATTATAGGTTGGGATTCGAGAATGCCATATTACAGGTCAGAGAAAAATATGAGCTCAGGAGTAAAAAGAACCAAGACTCTTCCAAACCCAAAAATCCCGAAGTAACTATCAAAAAGAGGCCTGAGAAATCTTCTAAAGTCACTGCTGTAAACAATAAATCAACAACAGAGAGTTCTGAGGAAAACCAACAGAAAGACAACCAAAACAATGAAAAACAAAGTCAACTAACTAGCAGCACTAGCACTTCAGTTAGCGCTCCTGACAAAAATGTTTCCACACATGTACATAATGATAAAACACACACTGATTCAGCTACTAAGGTAGCTGCAAATAAAACAGATTTGAACATTCCCAAAAGTCAATCCACTTTCAGTTTAGAAAGTGAGATCGCAAAGATCAAAATCTCTGTACCATTATCTGAGCTGGCCACTCAGGATGTATACAAAGGCCAAATTTTGAAAGCCTTAAATCTGGGGGAAATAAATGACTCTGTAAATTTGAATGATGATCAACCCGCCCTCCTATTTGGTCCAAAAATCGAGGGGAAGTTTCAGGAAGGGGTAGTTCCACCTTTTTATATCAGTCTTAACATTCATGACAAGATCCTCCACAACGCAATGCATGATTCTGGAGCCTCACACAACCTGATGCCTAAGGTAGTAATGGAAAGGTTAGGCCTAGAAATCACCAGACCCTACAAGGACTTATATTCTTTTGACTCGAGTAGAGTGAAATGCCTAGGCCTCATCAAAGACTTATGTGTGAGCTTAACTCAAATTCCTGCGAAATGTATGGTCATGGATGTAGTGGTGGCAGACGTGCCACCCAAGTATGGCATGTTATTGTCTAGATCATGGGGAGCCAAGCTGCAAGGCACCATGCAGATGGATGGCTCATATGCCATTATCCCTATATTTGGCCAATCAAGAAGACTGTATAGAGAATCCCAAATGAAATTCCTGGTCAGCAGCCCCGAGAAACCTGAAAATTCACCATTATACTCTGTACATACCGACCTTGACTCCTTCATCTTTTGTAATGATGAATCCTTAGAGGAGCCAGAATCCCAGAATAGGCATACCAACGAGAACACCGAGCCTAGGGACCTCCACATAATGGCCACCCTAGAAGAATATGATCAGGAAAACCATGGGCAGCACACTGAAGACAAAGAGGAAATCAGCAATGAAGCCTGTGGGATCTGTGGTGAACCTCTCGCTCCAAGTGAAACAGAAACAGAAACAAGACCAGAGCAGCAAGGTGACCACCTCCCCGACATTCATGACCCCTATGAGCAACGAGACAGTTTACAACCTAGTACGGACCTCCCAACTCAACCTAATGGCGAGCCCAACTGTAAGGGAGAAAGTGGAGCAGAAGCAAACAAAGAGCCGCTATGAGAAATGAACTTTGATGGGTCCTGTACTAGACAAAGTGCTGGAGCAGGAGTATGGCTGCGTAACACCGAAAATGACCACGCAGAGAGCCACGCTGTCAATCTGCGTTTCAAATGCACGAATAACATTGCAGAATATGAGGCTCTAATCTTGGGCTTAAATCTGTTGAAAAAGGTAGGAGCCCGAAAGATAGCTGTGAGAGGGGATTCAGAGTTAGTAATCAAACAGGTGAATGGTGAGTATTCAGCAAAACATCCTAGGCTAAGAGCATACAGGAATGACACGTTAGACTTGCTGCAAACATTTGTTGATTATGAATTAGTGTTCATTCCTAGGGGTCAAAACGCTATTGCAAACGGACTAGCCTGCCTGGCTAGTTCCTATCCTAAGGCCCCAGTTGACCAACAGATCATCATACAGACTAAATTCAGACCTGCAGTGCCGGACAATGAAAAATACTGGCAGGTTTTTGGAGACAAACAGATTGAAGACTTCTTGATGGGCAGAAATGAGTTTGAATTTCCTAATTCAGACTCAAAATCTGATGACAGTCGCCCAAGTGAGGATTCCCCAGATGAACTAGAAACACCTTGTAGTATAGAAATAAACTCCTTTTCTGAAGAAACTGGGGATTCAACCATAAAACGTGAGAACGCAGATAGAGAGGAAATGGAGGTGCTGCAAGCCAAAGATAAGAACATACCAAGAGGCTTAGCACCCTTAGAGGACCTCTTCGATTTCGATGATGTTGCAAAGAAGCCCACAATAGAGCATGCAGAATCAGATATAGAAGAATGTAACGTAGGCACTAAAGACAAACCCAAAATGAAAAGCTGGCTAAGTCTATACCTGTAGACATGAAGAAAAGATACATTGACCTGTTTAAGGAATTCATTGATGTGTTTGCATGGAGCTATGAAGAATTAAAGGCTTATGACACCAACATTATACAACATAAGATACCACTGAAGGAAAATCAGAAACCTTTCAGACAAAAACTCCGTAGAATTAATCCAAAACAATTGCCTGCGGTCGAAAAGGAAATTAAAAAGATGTATGATGCAGGCATTATAGTCCCTGTGAGGTTTTCTGATTGGGTGTCAAACTTAGTAGCTGTAAGAAAGAAAATGGGGGAGATTAGACTTTGCATAGACTTCAGAAACCTTAACAGAGCTTCCTTGAAAGATAACTACCCTTTGCCTAGAATGGAGCATATCCTACAGAAGGTAGTGGGTTCTAAAAGAATCTCCCTGCTTGACGGTTTTTCTGGATACAACCAAGTTCTGGTTATCCCAGAAGATCAACTCAAAACAGCCTTCACCACTCCATGGGGCACCTTCATGTATGTGAAAATGCCTTTTGGATTGATGAATGCTGGAGCTACCTTCCAGAGAGCAATGGATATTGCTTTCTCAGATGAGATTGGACACTTTATAGTTATCTACTTGGATGACTTAACTTTCTTCTCTAAAACAGAAGAAGAACACTTAAAACATCTGAGGAAAGTTTTTGAAAAATGTAGAAGGTATGGTCTATCCTTGAATCCTAAGAAGACTGTTTTTGGGCTGCAAGAGGGTAAGCTTCTAGGCCACATCATATCCGAGAAAGGGATTAGGATAGACCCCCAGAGAGTTGAGGGAATACTTCAAATTACACATCCGAGAAACATCAAGGAGCTACAGTCGTTCGTTGGGAAGATCAATTTCCTTAGAAGGTTTATCCCCAACCTGGCTGAACATCTTAGAAAAATGACTGAAATGCTAAAGAAAGACACAGGAATCAGGTGGACTGTTGAAGCCAAAAAATCTTTCGAGTCAGTAAAACTTGCACTCACCCAAGCCCCTGTCCTTATCAGCCCTGACTTCTCAAAAGATTTTCTGATCTTTTCATTTGCCTCCCCCCACACAATAGCTGCAGTTTTGCTGCAAACAAATTTGGAAGGTAAGGAACAGCCTATAGCTTTCTTCAGTAAAGCCTTAAGAGATGCACCCTTAAAGTACAACATTATGGAAAAGCAGGCCTATGCCCTGATTAAGGCCTTAAAAGACTTTAGGGTGTATATTCTGCATTCTCACACCATTGCCTATGTGCCAAACACAGTGGTCAAAGATATCTTGTCCCAAGACCCCGATGGGAAAAGGGGCAAATGGATTGCCACGATTTTAGAATATGACATTGAAATCAAACCCACTAAGCTGATAAAAGGTCAAGGCCTGGCCCAATTGATGGCTGAAACTAATCTACAGGCCCTTGATATCAACATGATGAATGCCCTGGATGAGGAGGGATTGCCCCATCTAGCTGTTGAGGAGCAGTTTCAGAACTCTCCTTGGTACACTGATATCCTGTACGTGCTCACACACCTGAATGCCCCTCCGGAACTGTCCAAAACAAAGGCCAGATTCATAAAACTCAAAGCTAGAAATTACTGCGTTTTGAATGAGAGTCTGTATTGGAAAAATCCAAACGGCCTTTTACTGAAATGTTTGTCTGAAACTGAAGCCGAAAATATCAAACAAGAATTCCATGCTGGGGAGTGTGGAGGCCACCTAAGTTGGAAGACCACTGCAAATAAGATACTCAGGGCCGGTTACTATTGGCCTACACTTTTCAGTGATGTCCATAAAATGATCCTCACCTGCCACAAATGCCAAATTTTTGAGGGCAAAAGAAAGCTCCTCCCCCTCCCTCTGCAACCTATCACCATAGAAGGTCCTTTCATGCAATGGGGCTTAGACTTCATTGGAGAAATCCACCCCTCTTCCTCTGGGCAACATAAATGGATCTTGACTGCTACTGATTACTTCACTAAGTGGATTGAAGCCATACCCACTAGGAATGCCACCGATTCTGTCATCATTAGGTTCCTAGAAGACTTCATCCTGTCTCGGTTTGGCTGCCCAAGGAAAATAATCACCGACAATGCTGCTGCTTTCGGATCCAAAAGAATGATTGATTTCTGTCACAGGTACGGAATTGCGCTTGGACATTCAACTGCCTATTACCCCCAGGGTAATGGCCTAGCTGAGTCATCAAACAAAAGCCTGGTTACCATCATTAAGAAGCTGCTGGAAGAGAACAAGAGGTCTTGGCATAAAAAGTTGATACATGCTTTGTGGGAAAACAGGCTCACTACAAAGAAGTCTATTGGCACCTCACCCTTTCAGCTGGTTTATGGGACAGAAGCAGTTTTCCCCACTAGCCTTGGGATACCAGTAGTAAAGCTTATTCAAGAGGTCCAATCAGAAGAAGACAACATGATAAGGAGAATTAATGCAACAATCCATCTCCAGCAAACAAGGGAGCAAGTTTATGACAGAGCTATCAGATTGCAGGAAAACATGAAGAGGCAGTTTGACAAAAGAACCAAAGCAGCAAATTTCAAAGTTGGGGACAAAGTCCTGAAGTGGGATTCAAGAAGAGAGGATAAAGGCAAACATGGTAAATTCGACAGCTTGTGGCAAGGCCCGTTCATCATTCAAGCCACTGTGGGTCCTAATGCATTTTTCTTGCAAGAAACTAATGGTACAGAGCTGTGTGGGGGTCCTGTCAACGGCAGGATGCTCAAACACTATCTCTGTTAATTCTCCGTTTCCATGTTCCATTTCCATTGTATATACCGTTGCAAATTTTCATTTTCAGCAAAAGTGAAGAAAATGTTCCAAAAAAAAAAACAGAATGAGAAGAGAGGTTCAGACATGCTCAAAACATGAACCTCTGTGGCAAAAGATTGGCTCTAATAAACTCAAAACCTGAGCCAAAAGGAACAAGAATAGCTGGTCCTAACAAGCTCAAAATCTGGATCAGCAGTAAAAGAACATCCAGCTCTAATATGCCCAAAATCAGAGCTATAGTAGAGGAAAGAAGTGACTCAAACATGCTCAAAACCTGAGTCACAAGAAAGAAAGAAGGATGTTTCACAGTTGTGGAATTCCATGCCTTCACAGTTTTGTTTTCTTCCAATTTCTGCCCAGCAAGTCAGACTATCTAATCCTGGCTTGGCTGTGTTTAAATTTCCTGTTTTAGAATGTAGGTGAGGAAACCTGTTGAACAGTTTAATCTCAACAGGTAGTAGTGTAGGTAGAGAGAGAAGATGAGGCCAACAGTCTAATCTGGCCTCATGGAGCAATAAGGGTAGAATTAGAATAGGTTTGTTTTTGTTCTGCAAATAAATGCAAAGGGTCTGCTAATTCAAATGCACCCATGGGGAAGATTGTTAGAACTCTAGTTTGGGTAGGTATATTGGTTGGGAAAATGTTTCTGCTGATTTGGATGTCTTCATGGTTTGTGGCAGCAGATCAAAGAGAGATGTGGATGGTTCAAGCAGTAGGCACCTGGCCTACACCAAGAGATCATCTTCTGGTTTCTTGGCTCCTTCAAAAAGAAGCCATCCCCATGTGGAGCCACTGTTAGCCCCCCCTATGAATTTTTGACAAGCAATTAGGGGGCTAATGTGTTGTTGAGTCTTCAAGGAATGCTTTTCCCCTGAAAATACAATCCCCTTGAAGCCTCTTTGTGCCCTTCATCCTTTGATGGTTTCCCCTCTGCTGATTCCCCTTTTAAAGCCCCTCTGCTGATAAAGAAATGCCCAAAGATTCCATCCCCCCTTTATTTTTCCCCCATCTAGCCTCTTTTTATCCCTCATTTTTCTCCCTTTCTATTTCCCCATTTACCCTTCAAATTCCCCCAAAAATCCCCTTTAATTTCCACCCTTCCCCCTTTGATGGCCATTATCCCCCTATATTTCTCTATCGTTCCCCTCCTTCACCTTTTAAAATCCATTAAAAGGGGCCAAAACCCACTTTCCGAACTTATTATAAGGCCTGGCCCCTTTCCCGCTGGCCCCTTTCCAACCACTTCCCCACGTGACCCATCCCCAGGACCAAGCGCTTAAGTCCCGGGGCCAATCGCAATCGGAGCATCGGCGGGGGTCTATTTCCTTTGTAAAACTCAAAAGCCCCGATGCAATTGATTTTCAACGTAAGTCCCGCGATGCGTTGTGTGCCGTCGATCTATCATAGATCTGACGGCGGAGCGCTAATCGCATTGCCCCATTCAATCGCAATCGCAAATCTCCGCGTCCGACCTCCGATTGATCGCAAGCCTGCCTCCCGATCCTCCAATCACGTCTCCCACCGTTGATCTTTTACGCACATCGACGGTCCGCGCTCAATCGCGCCCGCCCCTCCGATCACAATCGCAACGCTCATCACGCCCCCCCCCCCGATTGGGATCCTCCGATTAAATCCCCGCCGTCCGTTTGTTGCATGATCCAACGGCTCAGCGCTGATCGCATCATTGCCCGTCGCCCCTCCAGTTTCTCCTTCCGATTTCATCCCTGCCGTTGATCCGGACCCGAGATCAACGGTTATCGCTTAATCGCATCGTCCCTCTAATCGCAATCGGAACTTTTTAGATATGTGTTGCGATTGATGATCGCTCCGACCTCCGATTGCGATGGTGCGATCAGATCTTCGCCATCCGTTCCATCCGTGATCCGCCGGCTGTCGCTAAATCGCCCTCCGCCTCCACTGGGTCCCACTCTTATATTCGTTTCCGTTGCATTTCATGCGTTTTGCCCATCTTGTGTATAGTCCCGTTACTCAATCTCCACCGTTGATCTTTTCCCCAGACCTAAATCTAACGGTCTGCGCTGCACTCCACCATCAAACGTATCGTTCATAAGTTTCACTCCTCCGTCTGCATCTCCACTGTTTTCATCATTCCGCCGCCTTTCCACCACCTCCACTGCATTTCTCCGCCACCACTGCCAGATCTTAACAGGTTTATTTTATGATGCGAAACAGCACAGAGAGGCCATTTCAGCCGGCCAGCGAAGCAGCAGAAGCAGGATTTGAGAAGGATTAGAGCCTGTAATTGAAGATTGATATTTTAATCCGACAGTCAAAGGATTCAAGCACAGTTTGAAGACCAATGAGCGCACCAGGAAGCCATTACTGCGCTACCTAACAGCAGAGCACATTTTCCTCCAAAAGTACACCTTCCTGCAGCGCCTCCATGCTTCCTCGAGCCCATAAGCAATAAATTGCATTGACAGAACTTCTCCGGGGACTGCCGAGCAGCATTAAAGAAGCATGGAGGGCCATGCAGTCTTCCATCCAGTTCGTTCATCTCAACAGGGCAGAACAGCAGAGCACAGAGCTCCAGGCGCCGAAAGAGCTCCAAAGGAACACCAGAGGTCAAAATCTGACCTGACAGAGATCTCCGGACCAGATCACATAGTACCTACAGCGCTGCAACAAGCCATTAAGCAGCATGGGCGTGGACACTCTGCCGATTCTGTCTTAATGATATTCATTTATTGTATTTCCTACCGCGGCTTCTTCCTCTTCTCCTATAAAGATCCCTGAGCATGAATTGCAATGTTGGTTGTTGTTAGTTTTATCAGCGAACTGCAAGTATTTTTTCCCGAGCCAAGTTTCCTGTGTAACAGTTGTATGATAGGCTGAGAAACATGATGTATTCAGGCTGAATGTAAAAGCTTTGGGCAGTGATGTACCTGATTGGTGTAGTGTTTAAACATGATAAGCAGTTTTCATTGGATCCTGATCTACAGCAGTTGGTGATGTTCTTCCTATCTCTGTGTTTATTTCCATTTCATTTCATGTTCTTCTGACTGACATCTGAATGCATGATATAAGATTTACCCTTGTTAGGTACCTTATATCCTAGCTCTCTCAGTCTTGAATGTTTTCTGCTCATATGTGTGTCTGAATATTGTTTTAATTGACTAAACCAGTGTAGTGGATGATTATTGCCTACTCTCTGATGTGCAAGTTGGTAAAATCAGTATTCAGATGTTTTTGTTAAGATTTAATTGAAAGAGGTTAGGAACATTGGGAGGTGTAAAGCCTGTCGCTGCCTCTTCATGACCTTCCCTTCCATATAAACCTTTTCAGGATCCCTCGTGTTGCCTATGGTTTTGTCCAAGCAGGTCTGGAGTTAAATGACCTCTGGCCTGATCTATAGACAGAATCAGATGGTTTTCCATCTTTCATTCTCATCACTTCGTGTTCCATCCCACCGATCAGTCTTTGAGATCCAAATGCTCTAGATGACTAGCCCAATTGAAGCTTACACCTTGAACATAAGTAAATCCTTTCTTGACTCCATTGCCCAATGGCCTTGATGTTCCCTGAGTTATCTACCTTTGCCTAGCTTCCTTCTTTACCAATCCTTGTCTTGTGATGAAACCTTCCTTCCTGATTCTCAACAACCAAACTCAAACAATCAAACAAGTAACCTTGACCAATAACTAGCCTAAAACCATAATTTATAACTTCAAAGACATATATCCTTTGATAATCATAGAGAGATCCCTCTCTGGACCTAGGAGGGCTAGATCCTAAGGTCTGAAAGTGGTTCTATGTTGTCTCATCTTTTGGTCTTTGTCAACCTGGCCAAAACATGGGAACCCCAACAGGCTTCATGGTCTTTCTAATACCGACATGTATGTTGGAGATAGCCATTTCTTGTATAGATATGGGCAGGTATTGTTCCATTCTGGGTGTGTTTAGTTGACACACGACTCCATTTACTACCTTCTAGTAGAAGAGAAAACATGCACAACTAGAAAATTGTTGGGAGATGACTTGCAACATTGTGTTCTAAATCAGCAGTTAGAAAAACTGCATTGTCACCACATGGGAGACAATTGTTATCATCCAACATCTCACAAAGCACTCAGTAACTCTCTCATCTTGATGTCATGTTGTGATAATGTACTATTTAGCATATGTGGGAAGGTTTGGGGAAGAACCAAAGAGTGGGTCTCTGAGGATCCAATTGCCTTTTGGCTTGATGAAGGTAATATTATTGCAGCCCAAGTTCAACAATAGCTCTAAACTTATCATTATTGGACAATTTGATCCATCATGTTAAGATATGCAACCCACCTACTTTGCAGGAGCTTAAGGTGGAAGAGTTTTTCCATGAGCTTCCATGTTGGAGGGTGACTCATTTTGTATGGATGATAGCTTGGGGTTGGTAGCTTCAAATGGGAATGATGGTTCCCACTATATTTCAGATTCCATGCCTCAAGAAGGCCTCTAGATAGCATATTTTTTCCTCCATGGGTATTCCACTTTTTCATGATGATAAATATTTGGGATTGTCACCAAAACCTAACTTGCATAATTTGGAGGAGTAACTTGGAGATTTATTGATGAGACAACATCTTGTTCATTAGAGGAGCTTATCATATGAGGATGCTACAAGAGGAGGAGAGGATTTTCTTCAGTTTTATCCTTGTAGTTGCTTGAGGACAAGAAATATTTGGGAGGGGAGGACTGTAGTATTCCTAAATTAGCATGCAACTAATTGGAATATTAATTTTTTCTTTTGTCATTTAGATAGATGAATAAGTGGGTACAGAGACCCATAAATCTCTTTAATAGGAATACAACCCCTCTTAATATGAAAAGGGGTCATATTAATAGTTGGATAAAGGACCCTCATGTGTGAATATGGGCTAATGCATGTGGACAAGGTCAAGTTTGACCAAATCAACAGTGCTAGTATGGAGGGAGTGCGTCATCAATGAGAGATAGCACAGTGTGAATGGGAGAAAGGCTCCATCATAGTACTGACTTTAATGAGTGGTACCTAAGGTGAGAAGACTCACATTTTTTATAAGGATGGCAAGGCATCCATAGATGGTTATGTTGTTGATTATTGATTTTGTGAACTGTATGACTTCATGCACTCTCCAACTGTTTAGTTGAGGCTACTGTGTTGTTTAGCACAGGGTGTTCCCGACCGGGGCTCCCACCTCTTTCCTATAGGAGCCTCTAGGAAGAGGATTACACTATCATTTCCACATTCTGACATTCTGGCCAAGATTCGGTCTTCAGCTACAATACAGTTTCTAGTGGAGTTGTGTTGTGTTGCAGGGTAGAAGCAATGGAGGATTTTGAGGGCCACTTTTAGTGTTTGTTTTTAGTGGAGAGGTAGATTTTTAATTGGGAGGCTAACAAGGAAGGTCCTGGAGCTTAATTTCATTATTTTTCATCAGGCCCAGCTATTACCACCTCCTACAACACATTTTCCCTCAAGGACTGTGTTATTATATGGTGTATTTTTAGAGGAAGATTCAGTGATTCATTTGGAGGGTGAGGTCTTCAGTGATGGGATCACCCTTTCACTTGGAGAATCTATTGGAGTAGTTCTATTAATTTCTACATCATTTCAGCCACCTCCTTCTAGTATTAAGTTTGCAACTACTATTCAACCCTAGGGTTGTATTCCAACATTTTGTACTTTTGGGTATTTCTAGAAACCCTTTCTGGGTTTCATTGGAAATGTTCTTGGGATATTAGATCTTTAGTGTTGGCACTACTTGAGCCATATATCAGTAGATATAAATTATTAAATATTTCAGTAGAATTTACCCTCATTAAAAATGTTATTTATTGGTTCTCCTGCATTGTATAACATCTATTCTTCATGTTATGGCCTATGTATTCATGGGAGGCTTGTTTGCCTTGATTATATGAGTTGTGTCTATATTTATTGTACTTATTTGCTGCTAATTTTCATAATAAAATGGCTCCATGTTTGTCACACATGTTGGTGTAATGTTATTCACTGCTATTTCCAGTATTTTGTCCTATATTCCTATCTTTTCCATTTTGGAATATTACATTTTTCATTTTGTGCACAGTCCTCTGCATTGCATACCATTGATATTTCACCATTTATGCCAAACCTTCTCTTTGTTATCTATTCAGCTACATATTTCTCCTATTATATTCTCTTATGTCCGTTAGTATGGCTAGAAAGGGGAAATTCAAAAATATAAACAGAAAATAAACCCCTGATTCCATAGTCTCAGTCAATCTTCACCATGTTCCCCTCGTTGAATCCGTTTTTAAAATTTCAAATCATGAGACTAAGTTCATATTTCATGAACTACATAGATTACTGAATAAAAAATACTTTGAGAAACATCAACCCATCAACTTCTAGGAGTCACTATTTCCTTTCTACAACTTCCCAAAAACACATGATTTCCCTGACCTAGTTATTTGGTGTTAGGCCAAATATGACCTTGTAAAAAGAGAAGTGGTGGCTTAGAATGGAAAAATTATGATCACCGGCTCTGGTGAAACCATCAATCGCATGCTCTTAATCCCTTCATCAGACTCCCTCATCCATTTTCACCATCTTCAGCTATGGATCTTTACCATAAGTTAACTTTTCCATAGAGAGCTCAAATATTTGAGATTTTCTTGCCTGGGGATGTTGAATTACCTAAAAAGAATCCACCTTACCCATCTTCTCTATTCCCTGAAGCTTCTAAACATTGTATTTCTCTACTTTCTTACCTGTTGAGATATCTATATGACAAGATTGTGGATGAACCTATCCTTGGTTTTCTTTCTATTTTCAATAAACATCATCAACCAGCATTCATGTATAATTATAGCCAGTTCCTGGCTGATAATATACATGAAAAAATCATGTATATTACTTCAAAGGGAATTTTTAAGTACAATTCTATACTTATTCATTTGTTTCTATTTTAGCAAGGAGATCAATTTCCAATCCAACTCAACAAGCAAGATGATCAAGGAGTGGTTCAATTAGTGATCCATTGGATAGAGATAGTCAGCGCCAGTTCAGTGAAAACTTCATACACATATTTCATAGATTAATTTATCCATCGAGTAGTAAATATTCTAAATAGTCATAAAGAGCCAAGGATTTGAGATGACTGAAAGAGGATTCTACATCTAAGTGAACAAACTAAAACTTGTGACTTGTATTTATACCAAAACTATACAGAGATAAGGGTATACAGTTGTGAGCTTGCACGATATAAGTTGCCTAAATATGTTCCCATGAGAATATTTTCTCTAGAATACATTAAGAAAATGATCAACATGGATGACCTACACTTTGTGTCAAGAAAAAGGAAATTACAGTTTAAGATAAATTCAAATATTGGAACATTCATTTGCCACACTAGATCAACTAATGTGGAGGCATACACACTGTTAAAAAACATGAACATCCAGCCTTCTTTTAGCTGGTCTTATGACCGTTTTGGGATTATCTTTGCTCTAAGGGTTGAATTGAAAACAACACCTTATAATCATAATCCAAGACCATAGATAGATAAATTTATGAATCAAGAACAATGGGTTGATGGAACACTGCAGGAGGCATAGGAACAAGTTTTACCTACATCAAATGTTCACACTCGAGTAGCTTAGAGAAAGAAACAAGAAAGGGGAAGAGAGCATACTTTCATCTGCTATTGAAATTATGAAATAATATATTTTACAATAGAAGAAGCCTAAAATTTGTTTAACAATGTCTACAGAAGAAAATGGATGAGAAAATTGAAGGATTGTTAAAGGAGAAAGAAGTAACCCAACTTGTTATGGTTCCAATCATAGGAATTACAATAGTAGTTGCAAGTGCATAACCTTAATCATCATCAACATCAATTGAATCAACATCAACAACAACTGATCTAGTTAAATTAGCACATGAATTGGCTTTACAGAAGTAGAAAAATAAAAAACTATTGGAGAAATTCCTGAAATTAGAGGTTAAAAAGAGCAAGAATGACACTTTATATATGGAAGAATTGTAAAATTCCCATAGATTGGAACTCAATATTTTAAATTTGGAGAGTGAGTTGTTAATGGAAGATACCTTGGCTTAAGCCAAGGAAAGAATTTTGACAGAAATGAACTAATCTATGACAGATGTATGTCCATCCATACAAATCATCTTTGAACAACAGGAACTTATTAGTAAATGAAGGGCATAAATACAATAATAGAAAGCAGGTTTAAATACCAAACCAACAGAAACTTGTGATATGATAAAGGTGTTAAACTAAAAAAGTAGAGAAGAGTTGGAGGAAACAAATATTTATGATACAAAAAGCTACCAGCTTAGAGATTAAGAAGGTTTTGTAGAAGAAAAATATAATCAATCAACTTGAGACAAAATGTCAGACCTTGGAAATTTTTGTCCAAAGTTTTCATTCAAAATTTAATTTTTTAAATCAAAAGGGGCTACCTAGACCTGTATCTCCAAATGATAAGTTGACTATTTTTGAATATTATTGTAAGAAATTATATACAATTGCAGTAGATAAGAGAAAAATTGTAGGAATGAAGGGAGAGATTACAAGGAATGAATTTTTGGAAGCCTTAGATTTTGACTTGGTCATTAAACATGATATCAAACATGTGTTCCTTAATAAGCCTACTTTTGAGAGGTACACAGAGGTGGATGAATTTTTCAAGAAGATGGTGAATTTGGAAATCCAAAGTGAAGAAAGATGAGATAAACCATGTGATACTGTTGAGTAACTTTCATCCTAACAGCATGATAGAACAACAACATTTCAAGGGCTTAGTCATCAACAACCTCCTTTAAATCAAAGACACATCATCCAGAAGTTTCCTTCTACTTATATTTTGAAACTATTTTTGTAATCAATTTTAGATATTTTCTAAAATCTTAGAACTAGTATAAATAACCCTCAGTGAAATTTCTTAAGGGTTTCACCCTTGGATGAGCATTTTGTAAGTAGCAAGGTACTATATTTTGGTCATTAATCATAAGTGACAGATTCTGGATTTGTTTCATACAACTTTGTCTCCTATGAGTTGTTCATCTTTATCATTCCATATTTTTTTCTACATGTATTTAATTATTATGAAGATGACTAGGTAAGATTAACTCAGTTTTAGCTACCTTAAATTCCTCCTGAAGTTATTATCCATATCAGAGAATGATTTACTGAACTGTCTGTTTATGTAAGTCCCTCTCATCAATAAATTATCAATATCTTCATAACGTTAAATATGTTTTGTTAAAATTTTAGACATAATTTGAAAGTATTCATACATATGATCATTTAAAACTGTACATTTCAATCTTTAAATTATCATATCTTTTTACATATTCTGCTTAAACATTTGCAAATCTAAATCATTTTGTGAAGTAAAGAAACAAACCTTTGTCTTATTTATTAATACTATTTAAAGGTTTAGACATAGTTGCTGTGAATTTTTTTATGCATTGTTCATCCAAAATTCCAACCTTAAAACAAAACAAAACATTATAGATGCTCTGGCATAATTATTGACCCTAATTATCTCAGAAGACAACACCCTATTCACAAGCTACAAATGAGGTATTATGTGAAATTATTTTAATTTATTTTAATTCTAATGGGGATTACGTGCTTGGTATAGGAAATCATGGAAAAAATCGGTTGGATGGTTGAAACGGATTGCAATAATTTGTAGAAACAAAAAAAGGTATTGAAAGGTGCAACATTATGCTCGTGAAGCGCTTAAGGAGTAGGAACATTGTGGGACATTGGTAGCTAATAGTGTAAATTTATTTCCATGACCATTTTATGATCAGTATGATGGTTTTGAGGCAGAGATATTACTTGTTTTTAAGGCAGCTATCCATTGGTTTTTATATATTCTGATGCATGGAAGCCTTTCCAAATGATGGATTTCCTGGGATAGGGTATAATTTTGAGGAACTTGGAATGTGTGTGATAGCATGGAAGGGATGATCGAATTTCCTAAAGGACTGTGTAACAGGGAAGGGACAACCGAGGATGGATTTGTTTTGGGCATTATCATTTCCAGATGGAAGAAGATGCACATTGGGTGTGTGCCCTAGAACAATGATTCAGTAACTGTTCACTGAGGTTACAGTAGTGCATGATTATAATGCTAGACATTAGATGCATCTTTGGATCTAACAATTGATTTTGTACTTATGGCGAAGGAAGTGAATCATGATACTACTTTGACGATGGAGGTGGTTTAACTCCTGGATTCCCTTATTGCGGATGTAGGCATCATATCCTTTTATTTACTAGATGAGAAAATGTGCATATGTCTATATTATTGTAAATAATGCAATGATTTGTGTTATAAAGCTTCAGTACATAGTATGGTTGTTAGGATGGTTTTTATTTGGAGCAAGTTATTCATTGTAAATACTGCAACGAGCTGTGTTATAAAGCTCCATGGGAAGTATGTTTTATTTTCAGTAGTTTTATGGTTTGTAGGTATCATTGAACACCGAGGACAATGTTTCCCAAATGGGGTGGCGGGGGGGGGGATTCTCTAATAAAGGAAAAATAATACAATGGGTAAGGGACACTTATTCCAAGTTGAATGTTGGGAAAAAAGTCATAGTGAGAATCACTCGATATGTGGTTATGGCTAAGGAAAATGGAAAAGGAAAAGGCTAAGGTGTTAAAGAGGAAAAAAGTATTTTGGCACATTTATTTATGAAAATAAAGGAAAGTAGGAGAAAAGGAAGGTAAGAGGTCACACGTTGCATGTGAGGAGGAGAATTAAGGAAACTAATGGAAAATGAAGAAAATAGAGGCCTCAGTCATAAAAAGGCTTCTAAGGATTAGTTGGTAGGATTTTTTTCAGTTTACTTTCGGATCCCTCTCATTATTCTCTATCTCACTCATACTCTTGGATATTATATTTTTCTTGGAGCAATTCAACATTGTTCCAAGGAGGAGGAAATTAAGCAAAGGAAGGAAAGGAAATAAAATAAAATATCAAGTTAGGAAAAGCAGGATCTAGCATCTTCATTAGGAATACTTGTAGGTAACATATCACATGTGTGATTTTCTAGCTAGTTTGGACATGCATGGCTTATGGATGTTGGTATTTGGTTATTTTTTTGTGAGTGGCATGGTTTTTACAGTTTATGATAGTGTTTTTAAGCCTTGCCTTGCCTTTCTCAGGATTCCATGGTGTGTTTGGATTTTGATCTTTGTTTTGACGTTTGGATGTGTCAGATGGATTTTGTAATCTGATGAGGAGGTGATCTCAAGGATTATTCTCAAAGGCCTAGTAATCCCTTGACTGGTTTTGGCAGGATACACTGTAAATCCTGAGGGAGGTGTCTTAGTTTAGGTCTTAGTGATCCAGTATTGGATTGTGATAAATCTTGAGAGACAGTGAGACAAAAAAATTCTCAAGGATAGTAATGGATTCCAGATGGTATTTCCATGTTAAGCTTAGTTTTGTGATCGAAGCACCGGTTTGGTGTGATCATGATATGGTGAGGGTGGAGATGGTTTATCCTTTGGATTCCCTTGGTTATTTTGGATTGGTTTATCCATAATATCCAACATTCATAGTTGGAATATGGCATGGGGGTGATTTATTGAAGATAGATTTTCCTCAGCCATGTTTATGGTTTGGTGGAACATGGAAGTCTCGATCCTCGTCGGTTTTTACTTATGTTGAATGGAAGCTAACTTCTCTTTCTTTTGAAAATATTATTATATGTATTTAGTGGTTGTATTCTCACTCTTATTTCTATGGTTTTATGTTGGTTATAAGCATGTTCATGCCATGGTTATTTCATGTACTTATTTGTAACTATTAAAATGATGGATGCAAGACCTAATTGCTATCATGTATAGTTAAGGAAGAAGGTGGTGATCCTTATTGTAGTTTTTCATAAGTGTTTTCAGCCATTTATGCTTTCTCTTGTATCCTAGACCTATAGCTTACATTCATGTGAAGGGTTTGATAGAATGTCAGTACCAGTTCGGGATGGTTAGACATACTTCTGGAGTCAATTTATTGTTTATTAGTGTTTTCGTTTTTTTTTAATGGATTCCAAAATTTAGAAAAAATTATGGGCAGTGTCTAGAATTATGGACTTGAAAATTTCCTTAAATCTCACAGACGCAGGCATATTTCTAGGAAATTTAGTTCTGGGACACATGCATGTAGGCTTATGCATGTGTCTAGACCTTCCTAAATGCATTGGTGTAGTCTTGTGGTAGTTTCCAGGGGGTTTTATTCATTAAATCCCAGTGGGACCTAGGGACAGGTTAGGTGGCTGATTGAGATAGCCTCTAGGGGTCCTGTAGTAGGTGGTAGAGGTCTCTGTTATGGTTTTTCGATTCAATTCAACTTCCCTAAAGTAACCAACGAGGTTGAGTCTATCTTAACTTCCCCTCATCTCATTTTTACCCTGGTTGGTTGGTTACTTGGTTAGGCATGAGGGGAGAGGTATGGTACAAGTGGTGTGAGAACATGGTTTCTCTCATTTTCAGTGTTGTGTTGATCATGCATTCATGTCGATTTCATATTTGTTCCTCATGCTTATGTTCTATGTGCTTGTCACGTATGTATGGTGTTGGCGATAGTTGCAATGGTGTCACCATGTGAAAGTTGATGGTGACTGGATATGCTCGCGATAAGTGGATGTCGATTTTATATGAATTTTTTATGCATGTTAGTGTTGATATGTTGTTATGAATGTATATTCACGGTTAATATTGTTGTCCATGAGATCATTGTATGCATCTTATATCATCATGATGTTGTTGATAATGTATGATGTTGATATTTTGGTCAATATAGAACAAGATAATGATAGAATATGATGTTGAAGTTGCAACACTAAATTTTTGGGTAAGAGAAGATCATCATCCGGATTGTATTTTTGGCATGCAAGTATGTTGTTAATGGTTTTTATAAGTATTAGGATTATTAATAAACATTTTGTCATTTTATTGTTGTTGTGGTTACATGTATGATAGATGTTAGTGAATCAGTGTGGTCGTAGGTACGTTCATCAGATACTCATGCATGGTAGTAACTTGTTGTTGTTTTATGCTAGTTAAATCTAATTATTATGTTATATGTTGTTGATGAGTATGTTATATGTTGACTTGTTGTTTTTATATGTTACTTAACTTGATGATTAGGGTTATGGAATTAAGATATTGATGGTATATGTATCGTGCTAATTTTGATATGCCCATGTGGATAGTTATGGTTATGACATTCAAGTATGAGTTAGTATGTTGTGATATTATGACACACTAATTTAGTCGATCTCTGTATATGTGATTGTTATGAAACAAAGGAATTTTTTTACGAACCTATGATGTGAATGTGTTAGCTAGTTATTGTTATGGATATCATGACCTTATTTATGTTTGAGTTGATGTGTTCTAAAGTTATATCATGCTAATCCATATTGATTGTGTAGACAAGGTAACCTCCCCCAAGATACCTTAAGGTATGAGGTTTCTTATGTCGACTACTTGATGCATAATTGTTTAATTATGTCATCTATTTGGTGTTGAGTATTTGGTACCTATTATGCCGTCTATTTGATTTATCCAACATAGTATGTTTATAGTTTGTTTGAATGTTTGATTCATCACAATATATGAGTATGTGATTATAAGATTTCATGAAGAAAGGATCTTGTTTTAAGATGGTTCCACTAACTCAATATGTGTTGAGATAGTTTGTAATATACCAAAAGGGAGAATGCATTTATACTGAAATACAATATAAGAACTGCAACTAAGTAAACAATAAATCTAAAGACAACATCAGAATATGCAGAGAAGATGAGCCATTTTATTATATAGGATAAGATTGAGTTACACAATGTACAAAAGATGAGTGGATCTAGCCAGAGATGGCATAGAAGCACCTTACAAACATGCCAATGTAGGCACTTCGTAACTGGAGAGCTGTTGCAAACAAATATTGCGCTTTCCCTTCAGCAGAATATGAAAATATGATTGCAAGCTGAAAAAAAAAATGCATATCTATATAGATCTGGAGCTCTGATGATGGCAAGATTCAATATCTGGGCTCTATGATGGATACCCAAGATAACCCAGAAAGGATTTTCCAGATCTACAACTTCAGAAAATTACCCTCCTAGATTTTGATCCTTTTACTACTGTGTTATGCAGATCTAAAGCTATATCTAACAAATGGATGGTTGGAATATGTCATAAGATCAGATCTAAGCTTGAAGGGTTGATCCCTTCTCTTGATCCACAAGCTAGAAGCTCAAGATCTAGCTCCTCAATCCTCCAAAGAAATTTGCAGCTGCTACTACACAACTGCTCATGAAAACTGCATTATAAAGGAAGGAGGCTCTCTAGACTACTGCTAAGATATACAATATTTCTCAGAAATGATGGAAATAATGTATACAATGTGAAGGAATGGTCCTCCACTATATTACTAATTGAAATGCTAGAAACTTCCCTTCTCCCTTGGATATACAAGACTGGACTGCGCAATTCCTGAAGGGATTGCTGCTGTTGGGAGATGAATAATAGATGGCCTGATGCCTGATATAGATCTAAAGCATTGGAAGGATTATATTGAACTTTAAGGTGATAGGATGAGTCCTTCACTGGTTCCTCAACAGAAATATTGAAGGACAACCTCCTCCTCTCAAACCGATCTTCAGAAATGTATAATTTCTGAATATGGATGTTCTACAAAAATTAGGAAAAGATATGCGGCACCAATGCCTAATGTAGAATGAAGTAAAATACTCTTTCAAGAGCTTCTCAATGAAAGAGGTAGGATTACTGACCAGGAACACCTAGTGCTAAACAACACTTGCAATCTTAGCTAAACAACCAAAGAAAACATGGAATGTCACATGACAATTCCATATCTAAACATATCATACATCAATAATAATATTCAACATCTCTTATATGTTGCCTTCATCTTATTTATATAGATTATGAACCTTCTCATGCCCTGGCCCACATCATAATTGTGTTGTACATGTGGACATAGGTCTCCATGTTGACTGTGCTATCTCTTCATGATATCCATCATGTGTCAATGCAATTATCACCCTCTCCATCACGTGCATTAAATGCACCATCATCTCATCATGAATGCTTAATGATCTTACATTCAATTCTTTCGATGATCTTAGTTGACTGTATCAACCTCCATGATTTATCTCATTAATGAGACATGATCTCCACTCCTTTCACATTAAGTGGTTGCTCTACTACTCCATTATGTAGATCTATATCTAAAATATCCACATACACACATCAAAAGTGGATTTTATTTATATTTGAGGATTATGGATCCCTCCACCCTTTTATTTACTTAATTAAGTAGGTTTATTAAGAACTCTAATATTCCAAATATTATGTAAAAATTTGGGAATATTACAGTCCTCCCCATCAAAATGTTCCTTGACCTCAAGTAACTACAAAATTGGATGCTACAACAAAGATCCTCCCTCCAAATGGCATCTTGATGTGGAAGACCTTCCCATCTAACACAATGTGTCATGCATGTCTAGCTCCAAATCTGCCTCTCTAGAATGTCTAGAATGGCCTCCAACTAAAAAGTTAGAAACCCTTCATCATCAATGAATGTCCGAGTGGAAACCATATAATGACCAAAGTTCTCCTCTATACATGAGATACATAAGATGAAGTGGTTCATTCCCAAAGTGGAAAGTCCCAACTCATGATCTCTCTCTCCAACCCATGATACATAGAGTAGATTGCCTCTATCAATGCTCACATCATTAGCCATGTTAGCCATGTAGGCATCAAACATCACATCATCATAGTAAAAAACAAGAAGTAGAGACATGTGAGAAAACATGAATAGTTTCAAACCATATTCTCCTAATAACAATCAATGCAACAAAGCCTTCTGCTGCCATGCTAGATCATCATGAAAAAAAGTAAGAGAGCCATACTCTCTCAAAATAATCCACCACAACAATGCTTCTTGTTGTCATGCCAAATCAAATCAGTGAGAATATGAGAGCCATACTCTCTCAAAAGAATCCATCTCAAAAATGCCTCTTGCTGCCATACCACATCATCATTGTACCAAATGTAGTGACCATATTATCTCAAGAGAAGCCACCTTAACAAGGCATCTTGATGCCCCATCACATCATCATCATACCATGTACAATGACCATAATCCCCCAACAGAAGCCAACACTTTAAGGCCTCTTGTTTCCATCCTCCAATAATGTCATGCAATGTATGGGAAGAATTCAGTCCATACTCTCCCAATAGTAACCATAGCAACAAGGATTCTTGCTGCCACCTTACATTATCATGGTGCAAGTCATGGAGCAACAATATAGTGGTGGACATGTGCAATGTCTCATCAACATAATACAAATAAGCTCCCTTATGCCACATCATGTGAGAGTTATGCTTTCTCTGAAACCCAAGTGCATACATGAAAATGAGATACATCCCAAACAGAAATACATGTAAATACATCAGATATACCCCAAACAAGAGTAAATACAAGGACATAAGATATAACATGTGATGTCCAAACTCTCTCATCAACAACCAAAGCAACCATGCCTTTTTCTTTTGCATTCTTCCAATGATGTGTAAGGCATGAATCAGAAAATTATGACTCATGGAGTGGTAGCCATACTCACCCAAGAGCAACCAATGTAGACATGCTTCTTGTTGGCTTGTATTATAGATCTGCAAGTGGTTTGGCAACCCCTTGCTCCACATCCTCAACCATTCATCCCAATGAGGATGATAGATCTCATTCTGCAAAAGCATGGTATCCTCCCATTGTAGAATACCATCCACCTCAACTGATGAAGAAATTTTCACTCCATGATATGTTTAAGTGCACCTCCAATGAGATCTGTCCATGAGACCTTATTCTCCTCAATGGCCCTCCAAAACCAATAAGGTTCTGGATTTGCTACAGGTAGAAGTTTCTCTTTGAGCTATGAGATGCTCATTGAGAAAGTGTCATCTATAAAGGAGAAAATATTTCTCATCTCAAGATGTCTACCATCTATCATCTCTTCCTCCATTTATTCATGAATTAAGCCGCCATATTATTTCTCCCATAAGGAATGGGTCCTCTTGTTCTCACTACTGCTCATTTATAGTGCCATAGATATGCAAGGTGATACATGTGATGTCTCAAAGCAAGGCATAATGTTGAACTCATAGCCAACCATTGTACATAGGGTCATACTCATCCCCTCTTCATAATTTCTACACTTCAACTCAAAGGGTTGAATGTAGTCCATCAACGATAAACTAGGATGGTTCTTCATCTATTCCTTGATTAGATCTAGGGTCCTCTGTGCATTGATATAATGTTGTTACCAATTAGCATGATGTTCTAACCCTTGGTCATGCAATAGCCCTGATGGCATGTCCCCATAAGTTTGAATAAGAGGTACTGAAACAATAGGTGATGAAAGTTCACGCATACCTTGGATCAACTAATGTGTGGGAACCTCTTGCCAAAACACAAGAGTTCCTCCAACCGGGACAATGGTGTCTCCAACTACTGGTAAGAGAGATGGCTACTCTACTACCAATGTACAAGCGCTGGAATCCTCCTCCTCTTCCTCATGCATCTCTTGAATCATGCATGGGACTCTATGTGTCAAGAGATCAAGACTCTCTTGTAAATTTTCAAGTGTCTCTTCTCTAGATGTAAGTACTTATATAGCTGGGGGTGAATGTAGTGACTCCTTGTCTAGAGTGACAAGATTGGCATCCTCCTTTGTAATATTCCAAAATTAACATGCAACTAATTGGAATATTGATTTTTTCTTTTGACACCTAGGGGATGAATAAATGGGTAAGGAGGCCCATACATTTCTAAAATAGGAATAAAATCCCTTATGGTGTGAAAAGGGATGTATGGCTAGATTTCACACCCTCATGTGTGAAAAGGGGCAATTACATGTGGACAAGGTCATGTTTGACCAAGTCAACAATGCTGGAATGGAAGGTGGAGATCATTTATTGAGACAACACAGTGATAGTGGGAGGAAGATTCCTTGGTGGAGGAAACCCTAATGAGTGGGACCCAAGATGAGAAGGCTTACACTTGTATATAAGGAGGGAAAGGCAGCCATAGCAAGAAATGTTATGTTATGATATGCATTATTGATTTTGTGGTCTGCATGACTATTGTGCTTTCTTCAACTGTTTAGTTGAGATTGTTGTGCTGCTTAGCACCAGGACTTCCTATGTAGGAATTCCTTCTCATTTCTTGAGATTCCTTTTGTGGGAGATTGTACTATATTTCTCCACATCTAGGCTTGAGGCCAAGCTACCTCCTTCAGCTACAACATAGTTTCTGTTTAGAGCTGGGTTGTGTTGCAGGGTGTTGAAGTGGAGGATTGACAACACCACATCCGTAGCTCGTTTTTTAGATGAAGAAGCTTTCTTTCCTTTGGGAGATTAGTGAGGAAGATTCGGGAGCTCATTTCACATCTTCGCACTTGGCCAACATATTTTCTTTCACGTACAGTGTAGTATACCTCTTGGACTGCATTATTTTATTGATTATCTACAATGAGGGATTGCGGTGATTGATTGGAGGGTGAGATATTTAGTGTTAGGATCAACCTTTCATTTGGAAGATCCATTGGAGGAGGTTCATTCATCTCATGTTTCATCTTCAGCCATCTCCATCTAGTTAGAGAATTGTAGCTGCTACTTAGCCCTAGGGCTGTACTCCGACATTTTTTCCTTTTTGAATATTTCAGGAAATCCTTTCTAGATTGTCTTGAAAATGCATTCGAGAGCTAATATATTTACTCCCAGAACTTATTGAGCCATACATTTGTAGATCTATTATATTTTACATTTCCAGTGGTAGTGCACCATCTAATATTGCATTGTATTTGTTCTTGGGTATTCTGCTATGCAGAAACATTTCATTTTTGGCATATGTATTCATGGGGGGCTTGTTTTCCTTCATTATTTCAGTTGTGCCCACTTCTATTGTAGTTATTTTATGCTGATTTACATAATAAAATGGCTCCATGGTTTTCATACATCTTGGTGTAATGTTATTCACTGCTATTTCCGGTTTTATTTTCATATATTGTTGCTTCCCCCATTTGGGAATATTACAGTGGTATCAGAGCATAATGTTGGCTCAGCCTGTGGATCTCAGCCATTATGCTATAAGGAGATTAAGAAGAAGAATAGAAATATTAGAATGATGGAGAGAATGAGCTTTATCTTATCTCTTTTAAGAACTATAAAGGACCTCAACAAGGAGGCCAAGCAAAGAAGAGGAGAAAGAAGCAGTGGAACTATACCCTTTCCTTTTGAAAAAGGAGATAAATTGCATAAATATGGAGGACACTTTGATCACCTTATTCTAAGTAAATACCTTGTTGAGTACAAATCTCAACCTAGAGCTGTCAAGGAGACTCTAGCTTTCCCACAGTTCATTCAGCTGGAGGAAGAAAGGAGACATTGCGGTAAAGGGAGAATCAAGGGCAATAGGTTTCTATAGTCTACTTCTGATGGGTCATCTACAGATAGGGCTTGGGCAAGGAAACTAGATGCATTCCTCCTACTACATCCACTGGTAGAAAGAGAGGATGTAGAAATTGAAGTGCTGCACCTTGATGGTGAAGCAAACATTTGGTGGTTTAACCATTTCAGTCATGCAAGAGTGACTACTTTTGTAGAATTTACTCAAAGGTTGATTAAAAAATTTGGAAAGGAGAAATCAAATGAGGATGAGCCCTCACCACCATTAGAGGAGACTTGTACCAGTGCTGATACAACTATGGAGGAGTAGCCATAATCATCAGTAGTTGGGGGAGCCAACACATTAGAGGAAGGAACTCTTGCATCCCTACAAGATGTTCCCAAATTTCAAGAAGGTATGCCTAAGTTTCCACTTCCTATTATTTCAAAAAATCTTATGGAGGGTTGTATACCATTGCATGACCTATGGTCAACACATACTACTGATTTGGAGCAACAGAATTGCATTGTGTTGTGAAACCTTGATTTGTTCAAGGAAGGGATGAACCATCATCCTAATGTGCCATTGTTAAGCTGCGCAAAACACTTGAGTTTGGGGTGTAGTTTTTTAAAGGATGGGATGAGTTTTGTCCTAAATAATCCAATGTCGGACTATATGTTCAGCATTGAGTTGGAGCATGAGACACCAAATACACCATTGAGGAAATTAATAGTGCTGTCATTGAGCAGCAGTGAGGAGGTTTTTCCTCCAGCATACTTGGATCCCTATGGATTCGATGGGGTCATTAGTGTGGGATCTTCTCTAGGAGATCTCCAAGGAGTTTCATTTGAACATCCCATGAAATGTGAGAGGAGAAATCATATTTGGGAGGATGGTAGTCTTCATTGGAAGAGCACCGAGGTAGAACATGATGGGAGGCACCCACATTTGGATGAATGGGTGTGGATGGTGAGCAAGAGGCTGGAAAGATACTTGTAAATCTATGAGACTGGGCAGCAGGAGGCTTGGCTGCATTGGCTACTCTTGAAGGATTTTGCCCATCATTTGACATATCCTCTTTCAAAGGTTATGTGGGTGGAGGAAACTTGGTAGAATACTTGCATCATATGGCAGCAAAGAGTTTGGGTGCATTATGTTGGTATGACATTCCTCATGTCAATTTTCATATCTTCACCTCATGATTTGTATGGTGGATGTGTGGGGGAGAAACAAGAGTTATTTTTGCTTTGGCTACTCTTGGGAGAGTATGGGTAGAATTTTTCCCATACTTGGCATGATATTTCTGGAGAAATGGATAGAACAATTGAGATTCAAAAAGGCTACCATTCAGCATTGGTGGATAAGGAGGTGCTTCCACATAAGAAGAATATTTCCCTACATAGCAGCATGATGGTGGATGACTTTGGCATGTGGCATGTCAAAGAAAGGAGTCATGGAGTGACAAGAGCCTTATCACTAAGGCCAACAATGTTGTCACTTGGGAGTATGTTTCTTTTCATAGATTGTTCCAAGGGAAGCATGCATCCCTTCATTTTGCAGACTTTTATGAGGAGATGCTCATGGGAGGACTCATCCATGGACCTCAATTTCATCTTAATCACTATGATTGGTAAGAAATGAATTACTGTACTTACTTTTTATCTCATTGAGTATTTTCATTATCTCACCATATCTATACAGTGCATTTCTCCACAAAAGGGAAATATTATTTTTGGGTTTCATGTTCATTCTAGGACCAACACTCGTGATGATAAACCTTCTCTACATGAATTTGGGCAAGTGTTTTGTCATTTTTATTATGATTAGCTGATATATAATGTTTCTTAATACCACATAGTAGCTGAGAAAACATGCACAGCTAGTAACTTGATGGAGGAAAAATTGCCACATGATGTTATAAAACAGTAGTTGGAAAGAATTTGTTGTATCCACTTGAGAGACCATTGGTACCATCCAAAATTGCACATAACCTTCAACATTTTTTCTGGTTTGGATTCCATATGGAGATGGTATGCCATTCATTTTTTATTGGATGGTTTGGGCCATCATGATTCATGACATGGGAGAGAGGATCTTTGGAGATCCAGTCTTCTTCTTGCCACTTGAGGGAAAAATTATTGCAGGCCAAGATCAGTAGATACTCTAAACTTATCATAAGTAGAGAGGATTATAGTGTGGGGTAGGCTATTTTTTCTACCATGTTCAGTTATTTATCCCACCTACTTTGCAGGAGCCAAAGGTGGAGGATAATTTTCAGGAGTTTCCATGTTGGGAGGTAACCCATCTTGTATGGATGATAGCTTTAGGATGGGAGATTCATATGGGGATGGTAGATCCCAATCTATATCAGATCTCATGCCTCAAGAAGGCCTTTAGATATCCCATTGTTTCCTCCATGGATATTTTACTTTTACATGATGATAGCTATTTGAGATGCTCACCCAAAGCTACCTTGCATAATTTGGAGGGGCAACTTTGAGATGTATTGATGAGACAACATCTTGATCCTTAGAGGATTTTATCATATGAGGATGCTACAAGGGGGAAAGAGGAGAATTCTTAGTTCTATCTTTGCAGTTGCTTGACGACAAGAAACATTTGGGAGGGGAGGACTGTAATATTCCAAAATTAGCATGCAGCTAATTGGAATATTGATTTTTGCTTTTGACACCTAGGAGATGAATAAATGGGTAAGGAGGCCCATACATTTCTAAAATATGAATAAAATCCCTTATGATGTGAAAAGAGATCATTATTATGGCTGGATTTCACACCCTCATGTGTGAAAATGGGCAATTACATGTGGACAAAGTCAAGTTTGACCAAGTCAACAGCGTTGGAATGGAAGGTGGAGATCATTTATGGAGACAGCGTAGTGATAGTGGGAGGAAGATTCCTTGGTGGAGGAAACCCTAATGAGTGGGACCCAAGATGAGAAGGCTTCCACTTGTATATAAGGAGGGCAAGGTAGCCATAGAAAGACATGTTATTTTATGATATGGATTATTGATTTTGTGGTCAGCATGACTATTGTGCTTTCTTCAACTATTTAGTTGAGATTGTTGTGCTACTTAGCACCAGAAAATCCTATTTAGGAACTCCTTCTCCTTTCTTAAGATGCCTCTTCAGGGAGCTTGTGATATATTTATCCACACCTAGGCTTGAGGCCAAGCTACCTCCTTCAGCTACAACATAGTTTCTATTTAGAGCTAGGTTGTGTTGCAGGGTTTTGCAATGAAGGGTTGACAACACCACTTCCAGAGCTTGTTTTTCAGAGGAAGAAGCTTTATTTCCTTTGGGATATCAGTAAGTAAGATTCATAAGCTCATTTCACATCTTGGAACTTGGCCAACATATTTTCTATCACCTACAACGCATTATTCCTCTTGGAATACATTATTTTATTGAGTATCTGCAGTGAGGGGTTGCAGTGGTTGATTGGAGGGTGAGATATTAAGTGTTAGGATCAAAATTTCACTTGGAAGATCCATTGGAGGAGGTTCATTCATCTCATGTTTCATCTTTAGCCATCTCCATCTAGTTAGAGAGTTGCAGCTACTACTCAGCCCTAGGGATGCACTCCGACATTTTTTTTTTTTTGCATATTTCAAGAATTCCTTTCCAGATTGTCTTGAAAATGCATTCAGGAGCTTATATCTTTACTCTCAGCACTTCTTGAGCCATAAATTTGCAGATATATTATATTGTACATTTCCAGTGGTAGTGCACCATCTAAGACTGTGATGTATTTGTTCTTGGGTATTCTGCTATGTAGCAACATTTCATTTTTGGCATATGTATTCATGGGAGCCTTGTTTGCCTTGATTATTTGAGTTGTGCCCGCTTCTAGTGTACTTATTTTCTGCTAATTTATATAATAAAATGGCTCCATGGTTTTCATACATCTTGGTGTAATGTTATTCACTACTATTTCTAGTTTTATGTTCATATATTGCTTCTTCCCCATTTGGGAATATTACATCCTTTGTCTCCTTAGGAAATGTCTCTTTGTGGCACATCTCTGTTTTCTTCACATCAAACTCCTTCCTCAACTTGTGAAATAAATCTGAATATTTAGTCACCTTTTCATGCTCTTTGTGACTAAACCATCAATCATTGACTTCACCTAAAAGATGAAGTGTTGCAATTTAGAAAACCTCTTTTTTAGCCACAGGATGTATCAAGAAAAATGTATATAAATATTCCCTCCAACCCTTAATAGTGCTTGAGGAAGATCCATCAAATGTAGGCAAATAAAATATATTATGCCTCTTTCTTCTGTTGCTGCTATAGGTTCTTCTTTCTTCTTTGAGTTCAAATAATTCTTAGAGAGTTAGACTCTCTTTGAAGGCTCTAGACTCTGCTTTGTACTCATCAAGATATATACTGAGAGTCTCATGAGTCTCAGGTTCTCTTCTTTCTTCATTTCTACTCCTTTCAACTTCTCCAAAATATGTGGGCATAGTGGTTCTATGAGGAGATCTATGATTCTCTGGTCTTCTTTTCTGATAACAGGAAGTGCTTGGACCTTCTTTTTCAAATCTTCTTCTTGGATCCTCTTTTTGCTTCTCCTTCTTCATTTGATTGACCTATTTGGAGAGATCATGCATGGATCTAAAGAGAAGAGTGGAAAAAATATCCTCCTTCATGATAGATTGCATCTATCTGCTTCTTCTTTTGATGCAAAATATGAAGTGTCCATAAGCTGAGCTAATGATCAAGCTCTGATACCACTGTAATATCCCAAAAGGGACAATGCAGTCATACTAAAAAAAAATATAATAACTACAACTAAGTAAACAATAAATCTAGAGACAAAATTAGAATATACAACGAAGCTAAGCCATTTTATTATATAGAAGGAGATTCAGTTACACAATGTAAAAAAGTGAGTTGATCTAGCCAAAGAGATGGCCTAGAAGCACCCTGAAAACATGCCAAAGTAGGTACTGCGTAACTGGAGAGTTGTTGGAAGAAAATGTTGCATTTTCCCTTCAGCAGAATATGAAAATATGATTGGACGCTGAAAATGAAAATTCAAATCTACAGAGATCTTGAGCTTTTATGATGCCAATATTCACTATCTAGGCTCTATGATGGATACCCAAGATAACCCAGAAAGGATTTTACAGATCTAGAACTTTGGGAAAGAACTATCCTAGAGTTTGATCCTTTTACTGCTAGCTTATGTAGATCTAAAAAATAGATGGCTGAAATATTTCATAAGATCAGATATAAGCTTGAAGGTCTAATCCCTTCTCTAGATCCACAAGCTAGATGGTCAAGATCTAACTCCTCATTCCTCCAACAATGGTTGCAGCTGCTGCTACACAACTTCTTATGAAAACTACACTGTAAAGGAAGGATGCTCTCTAGCCTATAGCTAAGATATGCAATATATCTTAGAAATGATGGAAATAATGTATACGATGTGAAGGAATGGTCCTCCACTAGATTACTAGCTAAAATGCTAGAAAATTCCCTTCTCTCATGGATCTACAAGACAGTACTGCAAAATTCCTAAAGGGATTGTTGCTATTGGGAGATGAGTAATAGTTGGCCTGATGCCTGATATAGATCTGAAGCACTGGAAGGTTGATCTTGAAGTTCAAGGTGATAGGATGAGACCTTCACTAGTTCCTCAACTGAAATATTGAATTACAACCTCCTCCTCTCAAAATGATCTTTAGAAATGTACAATTTTTGAATATGGATGTTTTGCAGAGAGTAGGAAAATATATGTGGCACCAATGCCTCATGTTGAATGAAGTACAATAATATTTCAAGAGCTACTCAATGAAAGAGGTGGGATTCTCGACCAGGAACACCCAGTGCTAAAAAACACTTGCAATATTAGCTAAGAAACCAAAGAAAGCATGGAATGTGACATGAAAATTATAGATCTAAACAGTTCATACATCAATAATAATCTTAAACATCTCTTCTATGTTTCCTTCGTCTTCTTTATATATATTATGAGCCTTCTCATGACTTGGCCCACCTGATAACTATGGTGTACATGTGGACATAGGTCTCCATGTTGAATGTGTTGTCTCTTCATGATCTCCATCATGTGTGAATGCAATGATCGCCATCTCCATCATGTGTGCATTAAATGCACCATCATCTCATCATGAATGCTTAATGATCTTACATTTGATTCTTTCCATGATCTTAGTTGACTATATCATCCTCAATGATTTATCTTATTAATGAGACATGATCTCCACTCATTTCACATTAAGTGGTTGCTCTAATACTCCATTATGTAGATCTAGATCTGAAATATCCACATACTCACATCAAAAGTGGATTTTATTTATCTTTGTGGATTATGTGTCCCTCCACCCTTTTATTTACTTAATTAAGTAGGTTTATTAAGAACTCTAATATTCCAAATATTCTGTGAAAATTTGGGAATATTACATAGTTGATGTGTACTTGAGTATAAGTAGCTGGTAGGTGTAGTATTATGATTTTTATTATTATTTGATTATGTCATGGTTGTTAGTGTTGGTGGAGGTTTATTTTAGTTAATATATATGATGTTTTGATATTTGGAACATGTGATTAATATGTGTGAATGGTTAGAGGGAAACATTCTTGGTTGTAGCATGAGAAGGTAATAGTTTATGTGTGTATCTAACTAATATATGGTTGATGTGACAGTGCATAGTAGGACTTGATTGCAGCAAGGTAAATGGTAAAAGAAAGGAATATGGTAAGAATTCTATTGGTTATGTTTGGACACCCTAGTTCCAAACAAATGAGTGTTTTTCATAGAGGAATTCTTCCTAAACCTAATATTGTATGACATTATGTGGATATGTGCTATATTTATGAACATGTATTTGATGGTTATAAGATCTGGTTTCTAGTTATGGTTGGATTCATCAAGAAGTTGGAGTCCCTTGAGTGATGATATATGTATGTGTTTAGATAGAAGACAGTGTTCATGGCACAAAAAGGTAAGATAATTGTTATATTTTTATATATATTTATGTACTGACAGTTGTGAGGTTGTGGCATTATGATGTAGGGATTCAATGGAAAAAGACATTGCCATGTAATCTTTGAGAAGGATCAGGTTTAGTTTTCCTTTGGAATAACTAGGGACTGATGGGGATTGAATCATGTTGTTTGTTGTGATTCTTGTGCTTTTTGGCCTCTTGTGGTTTGTTTGTGCTTGAATTTTAGTTTTTTATATGATTAATACATGATCATGCCACTTTGTTGTAGTGTCATTTTCCTTTTTATTTTTAATGGAATTCTTCTTCTTGTTTCTTGTTCTTTCATTTTATTTTAGAGTCTTTGGAATTATTTGGGGAGAGAGAAAATTAATGGAGCTCAGGGAGAGATGTGTGGTACCTAACAACTAATGAAATACATAGATGAAGCTCGGTGCATGAGTAAGCACAACAAAGGATAAGAGTATGACAGTTGGTTCGACTGGTTTGATTCATTGTGGTAAATTTATGGTGGCAATATATACATGAGAAAGGAAAGAGAAAATTCCGTTGAAGGAGGGTTGTTGCATGGAGTAAATTTCTGGTTTATTAGTGTTGTCTTATGTGTTTAATGAATTATGGAAGTTACAAAAAGTTTTGGGCAGTGGCCAAATTTTTTGGCTTGAAAAATACCTTAAACCTCATGGACATAGGCACAGTTCTGGGAAATTTAGTCCCTGGACGTAGGCATGCATTATTATGCATGCATCCAAAGCCTCCCAGGTGCATGGATGTAATATTTTGGTAGTTTCTAGGGGTTTTTCTTCATGAAATTTTAGTGGAACCCAGGGAAAGGTCAGGTGATTGACTGGCATAGCCTATGGGGGTCCTCGAGTAGGTGGTAGAATTTTGTGTTCTAGTTTTCCGCTTCAATTCCACTTACTTAAAGTTACCAAGAAGGTTGAGTATGTATTAACCAACCCTTATCTCATCTTTACCCTGGTTGGCTGGTTACTTGGGTAGGCCTAAGGAGAGAGGTACGTTACACCTTACAATCTCGATTTCTTGGATAGGTTATTCCTCAAATTCCAATAGGACAAACTACATATGGTATGGCACAACCTCCACCAAACCCACCTTATGTTTGGATTACGTAAAATCACACATGGAAAGAGTATCGTCATTATCAGGGTATCCCTCAAATGCCTTATCAAGTCCAACAAATCCAAACCGAACCATTCTAGCATTTGCGAGGTTATTCTCGATCTATACAAAGAGGTTATGCATATGCTATTTATTAGAATCCTCCCTATTCTGATACCTAAGTTCCTCTCTATCAGAGCCCTCCTTATCATAGAGCACAAATACCTGTTTCTCAAGCCATCCCATCTTATCTAAGGTATCTTCCACCAGTTCTCAACAAGAAGTTTCCACTTGTGGTGACTCTTCAATTACCTGATTTGACTAAGCTCACTAATGATCACATTCCTCATTTTCCTTGGTAGCCAATAATTCCTATAAAATTTCCTTATGATATCCAAAAATTCAATGGTAATCCTAGAGAATATCCATCGATACATGTCATGACTTATCATATGTGGTGTTCTACGAACTCCCTCAATGATGATTCTATTCGTTTATGTCTTTTCCAGTGTAGAGTTACCGATATGGCAGCAAAATGGTACATTAAATTACCGAAAGCTTTGTTTAATAATTTAAATTACTTAGCTACTACCTTCCTACCACATTTCAAGTTACCCATATGATATGAGACAAGAATAAAACCTTTTACCAATTTCAAAGAGAGTGATTCCAAATCACATTCCTGGTCATATTCATGAGTGGAGATGTCGTCATTGATTACTTAAAACATATGTTCCTGATCAATTGTTAGCAGAATGATTTCTTGTGCACATTATTTGGATCTCAGGTACACCCACTCTAGCACACTTTATGATAAAATACCAAATGCTTTGATAACCTCCACCATTTTTCCTCAACCTCCTGGTAAAATATCTCATGTTGGTGATGGTGTAATTGGTTCTATCAGTTCCCAGTTGGTGACTAAACCATCTAGTTATACTCTTGTCATGACTGCGCAAAATCCTCCATCCAAACCTCCTACATATTCTACTTCCAAGACAAATTTTGTTCAATCCAATAAATGAAAATCTCAACAGAAATAAGGAAGTAAGAAGAAAGGAAAAGTTAAAAATAATAAATATTCTACTCCGCAAGATAAAAAAAACACTCCATATTCTCACAAAAAATGAAAACCTCATTATCCATGTCTGATGTATAATGAATTGGGTGGAATTGAACTATTTCCTAAAGTCTTCTACTTCACCCACTCTGTTGAATGATCCTGTTTCCAAATCAAGAGACTCATATGGTTGTTCGAGATCTTACTTCCTCTAACTCAGCTTTAATGATTTCCTCCACTAAGTAAAAATATTATATTATAGTGATGACCTAAATTATATACTATGGTAATGTGAATCCCTTGAACGATCAGGATATTGATCAACCTACCAGTTCGGCTGCATCTCCATCGTTTCCTACTCCGCCTATGATTCCTACACAATTGACCATTAATCCTCTTAAAGGAATTATTCATAGATTTGTTTTCAACAATCACATGAGAGATGCTCAAAGTTTTAATGTACTTGAGGACCTCGTTCAGTCTTCAAAAAATATATCCACTCTTGATTTGTAGAAAAACTGTCCCTCCCACAAGAAGGATTTTGTTTCTTCTATCGAATGTATGGATCCTTCAGATTGAAAACTAGTCATTTTCAATGAACAGAACTATTTTCCTTGACTTCTAGCCCAATTGGAATTTATGATCCATGTTTCCTTTTGTGGTAATAACATCCATCATTATATTGTGGATGAGGGAGCCTCAACCTGTATTGTGTCGCTATCTTGCTGGAAGGAAATTGATTCTCCTAAGTTGAGCCAGTCACCAACAACCTTGAAGGCTTTCGAAAAAATAACTTATAAAAGTTGTCGAATTTTAAACTCATGACAAGTAGAATTAGGAGGTAAATATGTATCCTTAGAAGTTTAAGTGATCTAAATTTCATTGTTAGTTAATGTTGTGTTAATACCTTCTTCAGATTTACATTAAAAGTGTCGATCTTTGCTTCTTGTACAAGGGTTTATTGAAGTGCATATGATCAATTAACAAGTAAATTTGTGGAGATTAAGTTGAATAATTAAAAATAAAATCATGGAAACTAAATTTTGAATAACAACATATAAACACACAACAAAATATCACAATTGAATCAATAACACTTTTTTTTTATGAAGGAGTTCATCCCTCCTTGGCTACATCTCCTTGGTCTAGCTTACAGGCATGGGCCTTTGTATTAGCTTAATATTTTAAATAATGTTGATTATAGTCTCATATTCCTCTACAACCTACTCCAATGTGTCCAAAACATCAAAATCTACCAACAATGACTCTCCTGAGCCAAAATTGGTTGAAAATCAGCTTAGTTATGGAAAAAACAAATTTTCCTACAATTTCTCTTCCAAATCTGGAGAAGACTCCAAAAAATTCTGCTATTTTGGTCAATTCTGTAGGGTCTGAAGCTGCCACTAAATCCACCACTAGTTTAATCAAGGATTAACTAGTAGTTAAGACAACTTAACTAGGATAAGCATGTTTTAACTGCATGTTTATCTGATTGATATAAACATGTTTAATTAGTTTTAATACTCACGGATTAATGCAATAAAAAGGTTTAATTAATTTTAATCTCCCGCCGTGTGAATCCATTCCACTCATGGTTTCATCAGTGAAGCCATATGGGAGGGGAATGGCCCCGTCATTGGAACTGATGAAGCATAAGTGCAAGAGGTGTCCTTAGATGGTTAAGAACCATAAGAGAGGAGAAGCGGTAAAGAACTAGAGTCACGGGGGGTAGGTCGTGGGTTCGAACCAGACCCCCGCACCAAATTTTTTTTCGACGGTGTAAAAATAAACCTTAGCCAGTAAACTTTGGCATATTATATAACTCCGCCCACCATACATATAAACTGCCTGTCCCACATCCAAAGGTTTCGACTTTAGATAAATAATTTTTTCCTGCTGCAATGTATATCACTCCATCTGTCCTCCTACCAAAGGTTTAGACTTTGGGTATAATATATATGTCCAACCAAAATTAATATAGCTTGTCAATAGTTTGAAACTTTGTATAATGAAATAATTCAGAATTTCAAGATAACCAAAAGTTTAATGGGTCCACTAAAGGCAGCAGGTGGCGATCCCTGGCTGCACCATGTGTCAAGCTCTGATTGGAATATTCCAACTAAAAAAAATTCTCCTTCATCATTAGGATAGTTGTAAAAAAAAATTCACTTCCAAAGTTCACTTGAGAATCTGGTTGTGACACTTGTGACAATGTCATTAGGCTAAACCTGGATAATATTCCCTGAATATACTTGGAATGTTGACTGGGTCATCCAGGTGGATATTGGTGGCCAACCACCTATTCCTTTTGGAACCCCACCATCTATTCTTTTAGTTTTTCAGTTTCAGCACAATCTACTATTTCTAGCGGTTTTCCGGGTCCTAAACTTCCAGAGCCGTTTTGAGGCCCTAAATGACATTGGTCCACCAATAATGTTTCTCACTCAAAATCTATATTCCTCGGATAGATATTTATAACAAGGTATTGAGTACATCAAACAGAGATCATATGCCAAATTTACTTCCTGAGGAAGTTGATGTACCAATTTACCCAATCGAGGCCCATAGTTTTCGCACTTCATCTCCTAGGGTTAGGTTTTTCAATGTTTAGGGTTTTGCATTGCTTCTCAACAATAAGTAGGCCTTCAAGCCTCATTTTAACATAGTTCAGAGGCCTATATATTCTAGATCTCTTCTCACAGATAAGGTACCAGCGCCCTAGCTAGTTTATGTCCATTATGTTTGTAAGCATATTTCAGTCACTTGTTATTTATGAAATGAAGTTTAATTTCTGCTACATATATCTATTTATTTCTATTTTAATATTATGTTGTGTTCCTACATAAATCCGGATTAATGGTATCAGAGTGGTATTCTCTCTCTTTTTTTCTTTGCATGTCCCCAACATGGTCAGGTTATAAGGAGTCAGGGCTTGATCTGGCTGAACCCTTGCAAGATCAGCCTCGCAAACCTTGAAGGCCTCCCATGGAGGAAGAAAATAAAGACAAGGGAATAGGAGATCCTATCAAAATATTTCTTGAGGAGGCCCTCGAGAAATAGAGGAACGTGATGATGGATAACTTTTCTTTGATCCTTTAAGTGCTACCCACCGGCGACACATCTACATCTTGCAGCCACTCTGGAGGTGCCACTCCTTTCGAGGTACAGGTCAAGTTTGACATTCCTGTATTTGAATTCTAGATAGATGAAAACACCGTAAATAGAAAGTTGAATTTGCTGGAAGGATATTTATGGATCCATGATTTCTTCGACTTGGAAAAGATTATTTTTGCGATACTCAAAGCTGCTGCTGATGTCAAAGACTGGCATGAAACCTACTCTAAGAAAAAGTACGCGAGGGAATCCTCTCTATTCTTGACCGCACCCTCTTGGAATTCATTCTGAGATGGCATCAAGGAGCAATATGACCCTGTGGGGAGCTATGAGGACAAGTACATCCAATGGACCTCGTTGGGGAAGCAAAGGGATCAAGATGTGCACGAATTGGCGAATTTATTCCATACCCTACTCATAAATTTGGGTATTAAATATTTAGAGTGACATTTGGTACTCAAGTACCATAGGTGTTTGAATAGATAAATTCATGGATAAATGGAGTTCCTTCACACTACCTCACTTGGAATGGCATATCACTATGCCACCAAGATCGAGCAGAAATTTAAGCAGAAGAAGCGAGAGTTTGGATCCGTGAATCCGAAGTGAGGGAAAGGCGCCCTCGAACTGTAGAAAAAGGGGAAAATCCAAAGAGGGGAGACTTATAACAACACCAAAAATCTAATAAGGACACATCGAAGTGGTGGGAATTTCATAATAGCCCCACTGACAACACAAATGAGTGTTGGGCCAAACAGTCACTAGTGGTTGAAGTGAAGGCACCTGAATTAGATGCATGTTCTAATCCTAAGTCCAAATCAGACAAGGATGATGAAAAAGAAAAGAAGATCATTGATATGGATCCTAGTGCCATTTTTTCCACCACCAAGCTCAGAAGGAGGATCTAGAGGATCCAAAGGAGCGGGAATTCCTCTTCCATTAATAGATGTTGGTGAAGGGTTCTCCAATGCAATTCCTTGTCGATAACAGAAGCCAAAAGAACCTCATTTCAGCAGAGGTCATGAAGCGCCTTGGCCTACCGAGCATAGCACACCCACATCAATATACCATTACGTGGCTTCACCAAGGAAGAGATCTCTACATCCGTCAGCAGTGCCTCCTTCCATATAAAATCAAGCCATTCACGGATGAGGAACTGTGTGATGTTTCTCCTCTTGATGTGTTTGATCTATTATTTGGCCAAACATACTTGTGGAAGCAACATGTTGTGTATGAGTCTAGGAGAGGAGGTTATTGTTGTGCCATAAATATAAAATCATCTCCCACTTGAATGAAATTTATTATTGCCTCTAACTCTATAAAGGTGTATGTGCCCTCCAAAAAATATAAATAATTGTAACTAGGTAAGTTCAGGTTTATCTATCTTAAATCGCACAACAAATAGTCGGGTATCCCAAGTCAAATTCCAATTGGCAAGTAAAGGTTATAACAGTCAACATTCTCACCCATGTCTTATTTTACATAAATTAGATAGTATGTATGTTGTTATTACTTTGGGAAATAAATTGTATAGGATACTGGAGGTAGTACTCTCTCCTGCAATCTCTTTGACTACCACAAAACAACGCAGTGAGATTGTTCCCCAAAACAGGAAATTTATCTACATTACAATTCACCTATAAGGAAAGAAGAATATTGTGGCCACAACCTTGAAACATGACTCCCTTGCACGACAACATCAGATGGAAAAAGTGATGGAGGAATACAAGGACATTTCTCCTTACCCAAAGAGGTTAATCTAAGCTGTTAGGTCATGCACTCCATTGATATAACCCCAGGCTCATCGATGTTTGATGTTGACATACCTCATGCAACCACACAAACAAAATCCACACATTTATTTTCTGAGGCTGATATAGCAACCAATTTTACTAACAACATCCAGCACGTCTGCCAGTAGTTCCTAACATCTTTGACAACTCCAATACCAAGTTCAACAGTATTTGCCTCATCTCATGGAGGAAGTCAATGCAATGGGGACCATTACTTCCTAATGGGGGAGGAATGATCCAACTAGATATTGGTGGACACCCACCTATTCCATTTAGATCCCTGTCATTGGTTCTTTCATTTTTTCAGTTTTAGCACAATTTACTACTTTTAGCATTTTTTCAAGTCCTGAACTTCCGGAGCCATTTTTAGTCCCTAAACGAGGTTTTTTGGAAAAACTAGGAGAAAAATGTGTCCATTACCCATGTTTCTCACCCAAAAGTTGTATTCCTCCAATATATATTTCTAACAAGGTATTTAGCACATCAAACGAAGATCATATGCCAAAGTTACGTCTTTGGGAAGTTGATGTACTAATTTACCCAAATGGGGCCCATAGTTTTGGTGCTTCATCTCCTAGGGTTAGGTTTTTCGATTTTTATGGGTTTTCATTGTTTCTCAACAATAAATAGGTCTTTGAGCCTCATTTTAACATAGTTCAGAGGCCTGCAGCCACCAAATCTCTTCTCAAAGGTAAGCTACCAGTGCCCTAGCTAGTTTATTTCAATTATGTCTGCAAGATTATTTTAGTCATTTGTTATTAATTAAATGAAGTTTTATTTCCACTGCATATCTGTATTTATGTATATTTCTGTATTCTGTTGCATTCCTACATAAAATCAGATCAGTGGTATTAGAGTGGTAATCTCTTTCTCTTTTTTTCTTTACATGTCCCCAATGTGATCAGGGTATAAGGAGTTAGGGGTCGATGTGATTGAACCCTTGCAAGATCAGCCTCACAAACCCTGACGACCCCCCATGGTGGAAGAAAATAAATACAAGGTGCTTGGAGATCCTATAAAAATATTTCTTGAGGATGCCCTCGAGAAACAAAGGAATGCGATGATGGATAAATTTTTCTCAGATCCTTCAATGGCTACCCAACGGCGACACATCTACATATTGAAGCCACTCTGGAACTGCCACTCCTTTCAAGGTACTAGTCAAGTTTGACATTCTTGTATTTGAAGGCTAGATAGATGCAGATGTCGTAGATTGATGGTTGAATTTGCTGGAAGGGTATTTCTCAGTCCATGATTTCTTTGACTCAGAAAATATTATTTTTTCATTTCTTAGAGTTTCCCCCCATTTCAAAGTCTGTTGGGAAACCTACTGTGAGAGAAAGGAGGAGAGGTAACACTGTCTGTTCTCAGACGCACCCATTTGGAATTCATTTGGAGATGACATCAAGGAATAATATTACCTTATGGGGAGCTATGAGCACAATTACATCTAATGGACCACTCTACAGCAACAAAGGGATCAAGAGGTGCACAAAATGACAAATTTGTTCCATACCCTACTCACAAAGTTGGGTATTAAGGATTCAGAGTGACAACTCATACTCAAGTACCACATCTATTTGAACAGATAAATTTAGGAGGAAATGGAGTTCCTTGACATTACCTTGATTTTAACAACATATCTCTATGTCACCAAGATCATGAAAATATTTAAGCAGAATAAGCGAGAATTTTGATCTGCAAATCCAAAGCCACGGAAATGCTCCCCCAAATAGTAGAACAAGGGGCAAAGCCAAAGCGGGGTAACTTAGAACAACACCAAAAATCCAATTAAGGACCTAGGAAAGTGGTGTGAATTTCATAATAGCCCCACTCATAGCACAAACGCGTGTTGAGCCAGGTAGTCGTTGGTGGCCAAAATGAAGGCACCCAAATCAGATGCATGTTTTGATCTTGAGTCAGAACTAGGTAAGGGTAATGAAAAAGGGAAGAAAATCATGGATGGAGATCCCAATGGCATTGTTTCCACCACCAAGATCCAGAGGGAGGATCTCAAGGATCCACAGGAGGGGGAGTGCTTCTTCCATTTGCAGAGGTGGGTGAAGGGTTCTCCACTCCAGTTCCTTGTCGATAGCAGAATCCAAAAGATCCTCATTTTAGGGCAGGTCCTGAAGTATCTTGGCCTACTAATCATAGCACACCCGCATCTCTATACCATCAAGTTTCTTCACCAAGGAAGATATCTCCGCATCCACCAGTAGTGAAGCCTTCCATACAACATCAAGTCATTGACAGATGAGGTACTGTGTGATGTCGCTCCTCTTGATGTGTCTGATGTATGATTGGTCCAACCATACTTGTGGAAGCGACATGTTGTGTATGAGTCTAGGCCTCGTTCTATTTTTATTACATTGGAAAATAAATTGTATAGGATACCTGAGGTAGTATCGCCCCCTTCCATCTCTTTGACTACTGCAAAACAACATAGTAAACTTGTTTCCCAAACTAGGAAATTTATTTTCATTACAATTCACTTACAAGGAAAGAAGAATACTGTGGCAACAACCTCAAAATAGGGCTTCCCTTCATGACAACAACAAATAGAAAAAGTCGTGGAGGAATATGTGGATATTTTATCCTCACCCATAGAGGTTCCTCTACACTATCAAGTTAGGCACTCAATTGATCCAATCCAAAGCGTGCCACCAGCTGATGTTGTCATACCTCATGCGACCATAGAAACAAAATCCACACATGTATTGTATGATTTTGATAAAGAAACCATAATTTTGTAATCACATCTAGCATGTCCGCCAATATGTCCCTAACATCTTAGACAAGTCCAATACCAAGTTCAACAAAATTTGCCTCATCTCATGGAGGAACTCAATGCAATGGGGACCATTTATTCCTAAGAGGGGAGGAACGGTCTAGGTAGATATTGGTGCCACCCACCTATTCCATTTGGACCCTCACCATCGGTTCTTTCCATTTTTCAGTTTCAACACAATTTACTATTTTTAGTATTTTCTTAGGTCATGAACTTTGAGAGCCATTTTGAAGCCCTAAACGATGTTTTTTTGGAAAATTGGGAGAAAAATGGGTCATTATCTAATTTTTCTTACTAAAATATTCCTCAGACATATCTTCCTAACGAGGTATTGAGTGCATCAAATAGAGATCATATCCCAATTTTACGTCCCATAGAATTTGATGTGTCAATTTAACCAAATGGCGCCCATAGTTTTCGTGCTTCATCTCCTAGGGTTAGGTTTTTTGGGTGTTTAGGGTTTTCAATTATTTTTCAACAATAAATAGTCCTTAGAGCCTCATTGTATGATAGTTCTAAGGCCAATAGCCACCACATCTCTTCTGAGAGATAGCTACCAACATCCTAGCTAGTTTATTTCCATTATTTTCATAAACATATTCAAGTTTTTTGTTATTAATCAAATGAAGTTTTATTGCTGCCGAATCTCTTTGTTTATGTCTATTTCAGTATTCTGTTTCATTCTTGCATAAATATGCATCAGTAGTATTAGAGCAGTCTGCTCTTTCTCTATTTTTATTTGCATGTCCCCAACGTGGTCAGGGTATAAGGAGTTAGGGCTCGATCTAGTTGAACCCTTGGAGATTAGCCTCGCAAACCCCAATGACCCCCCATGGCGGAAGAAAATAATTTTGAGGGAGTAGGATATCCTATCAAAATATTGCTCGAGGATGCCCTCGAGAAACATAGAACATGATGATGGATAAAATTTTCTAGATCCTTCAACGGCTGCCCACTGGTGGCACATCTACATCTTGAAACCACTCTAGAGTTGCCACTCCTTTCAAGGTACAAGTCAAGTTCGACATTCCTGTATTTGAAGGCCAGATAGATGTAGACATAGTATATAGATGGTTGAATTTTCTAGATGGGTATTTATGGGTCCAATGTTTCTTCGACTGAGAAAATGTTATTTTTGCACTACTCAATGTTTCCCCCCATGTCAAAGACTGGTGGGAAACCTATTGTGAGAAAAATGACGAGAGGGAACCTTCTTTGTTCTTGGCTGCACCGACCTCAAATTCGATCCAAGAAGACATCAAGAAATAACATCACACTTTGGGGAGCTACGATGATAACTACATCCAATGGACCACGTTGCGGAAGCAAAGGGATCAAGATGTGCATAAACTGAAAAATTCATTCCATTCCTTGTTCACAAAGTTGGGTATTCAAGATTCAGATCAACATTTGGTACTCAAGTACCGCAAATATTTTCATAGATTCATTCAGGAGGAAATGGAGTTACTCAACATTACCTCACTTGGCATATCATATCGCTATGTCGTCAAGATCGAGCACAACTTTAAGCATAAGAAGCGAGAATTTGGATCTGTGAATCCGAAGCCAGGGAAAGGTGCACCCAGGCCGTAGAACAAGGGGAAAATCCAAAGCAAGGAAAATCAGAAAAGCAACAAAAATCCAAAGAAGTACACAAAGAAGTGTTTTGATTTTCATAACAACACCACTAATAGCACAAACAAGTGTCGAGCCAAACAGTCTATGGTGGCCAAACTTAAGGCACCCGAATCAGATGCATGTTCTAATCCTGAGTCAAAACCAAACAAGGGCGATGAAAAAGGGAATTGGATAATTGATGGGGATCCTAGTGCCATTATTGCCACCACCAAGCTCCATAGGGAGGATCCAGAGGAGGGGGAGTGTATCTTCCATTCACAGATGTGGGTGAAGTGTTCTCCACTACAATTCCTTGTCGATAGAGGAAGCCAAGAGAACCTCGTTTCAACATAGGTCATGAGGTGGCTTGGCCTACAGACCATAGCACACCCGCATGCATATTCCATCACGTGGCTTCACCAAGGTGTAGATCTCCATGTTTGTTATCAGTTCTGCCTTCCATACAACATCAAGCCATTGACGAATGAGGTACTGTGTGTTGTTTCCCCTCTTGATGTGTCTGGTGTACTATTGGGCCAACCATACTTGTGGAAGTGACATGTTGTGTATGAGTCTAGGCCTCCTTCTATTTTTATTACTTTGGGAAATAAATTGTACAGGATACCGGAGGTAGTACTACCTACTCTCATGTCTTTGTGTACTATAAAATAGCGTAGTAAGCTTGTTTCCCAAACCAGGAAATTTATCTACATTACAATTTTCCCACAAGGTAAGAAGAATATTGTGGCCACAACCCTAAAATAGGGCTCCCTTGCACGAGGGCAGTAGATGGAAAATTTCATGGAGGAATATGAGCACATTTCCTAATCACCCACAGAGGTTCCTCTACACTTTCAGATCAGACACTCCATTGATATAACCCCAGGCGTGCCACCGCTTCGTGTTTCAATACCTCATTCGACCACAGAAACAAAATCCACACATGTATTGTCTATAGCTAATAAAGAAACCAAATTTATTAACGATAGCTAGCACGTCCGCCAATAGGTCTCTAACATCTTCAACAAGTCGAATACCAAGTTGAACAAAATTTGTCTCATCTCATGGAGGAACTCAAAGTAATTTGGACGATTGGTTCCTCGGGGGGGGGGGGGGATGATCCAGGTGCATATTGGTGGCCAACCACCTATTCCATTTGGACCCCCACCATCGGTTCTTTCATTTTTTCACCTTCAGCACAATTTACTATTTTTAGTAGTTTTTTGTGTCCTGAACTTCTCGAGCCATTTTGAGGCCCTAAACGACGTTTCTTGGGAAAACTAGGAGCAACATGGGTCGTTGATAGATGTTTCTCACTCAAAATATGTATTCCTTGGATAGATATTTCTAACGAGGTATTGAGCGTGTAAAACGGATATCATATGCCAAAGTCACATCCTAAGGAAGTTAATGTACAAATTTACCTAAACGAGGCCCATAGTTTTGGCGCTTCATATCCTAGGGTTAGGTTTTTGGATGTTTAGGATTTTACATTGTTTCTCAACAATAAACAGGCCTTCCAGCCTCATTGTAATTGATGCAGGAGCATCAAAGCTACATTTTCATTATTCAATTATGTAATTAGGGGGGTCATGGTTTTTAATTATTTTATTAATTAATTTTCTCATTTTTAATAAATTAGGAGAGAAAATGTAAATGTGAGGATTATTGTAAATATTCCTTCAATAATTAAGGATATGAGTGGAGTTGAATTAGGTAGATAATCCAGGGATTAGGAATTCCATAAACGAGACTTAGTTGAGTCCAAAAAAAGATAAATCTAATTTAGATTTTAAGTTGAGATTTGTGTGCAGGAAATTATGGAATGGAATAAATTATATTTATGTATAAATATGTAGCTTGTGAAGGTGAGAAAACACAAGTGATGAAGTGAGCAAGTGAGGAATGCAAAGAGAGTAAGAGAGATGGTTTGAAGGGCCGAGAACCAAGAGACCACCCATTGTAATATTTGGCCAAAGAGTCTTTATGTTTTATATCTGTATTTTATTTATATGGATCTCTTTCCTTCATATGTATTTTTGAGCTGAACATATTTTTGGTTTTAATGAAGAGTTTTAATTTTAAAGGAAGCACGAGTTTTTATATGCTAGGATTTGTTTAACCTAGTATCTTGGCATAATTTTGGTATCGGAGCATAAGGCTCATCTTGGATTTGTAGTGGATTTGTAATCATGACTGGTGTGGCTTCGTGTGTGTTTCCAATTGAGTGCATGATATGGTGAAACCAACGTGGATTTTCTGGTTTGTAAAATCCTTGATGCATTGTGTGAAGGCAGCATCAAGCATATGATATCCGAGGATTGAATAGATTCAACATTGGAGAAAATCTAATGTAAAGGGCGCAAGAAATGTTGCAAAGACAACGCCTTTTATAACTCGTGGGCAACATCTAGCATAGGATTTTGGAGCAATTGGGTTATGCTGTACACTGGGCTGGTGTTCACAGAAAAACAACACTGAAGCTTCGGTCGAAGAGTGTGTTGGGGTGTGTTTTTATTTTTATTGTTAGAAGATGCACATTATATATGTATATACGTGAACGGTTGAATGCAGGGAATGGTTGAATGTGTATACGTTGGGAAGGCGCTTGCAGCAAAAGCAGTCTTAAATTTATTTAATTATAAAAAAAGTTTGGAGTTAGAAGTATGAAGGACAGATGAAAAACGTAGTAGATCCGTTAAGGAAACAACAAGAAATTAACGCATCCATGAGGGAAGGAGAATCGAAACTTAACACAGTCTAAAAACCTGCAAGGATGTGTTAGTCAGATGCATTCGTTGTCAGCATCCATTGGATGATCGTGAAGCAGACAAAAACTGTGATGAACTACTTCTCTAGATCTACAATGCAAGGTTTGGTCATGTTGAATTAAACTCATAAGCAGTCGATTCATTTTGGGCTAGAAAAGACTATGTATAGACTGCGTAGAATTTTACAATGGGCCAATTTATGCCTTGTAATATATATTTAATTGTATGGATCGTGGTTAAATGAGAGGGTGAACACATTGAAGCAAGAATGCAAGTGGTTGACTGTTGGCTACAGCGTTAATGTGTGGCGAGCGTCGACGTTGTAGCAAGGAACCATCATAGCTTTAACAAAGCCATGGATTGGAAGCCTACGGCAAGTGTTCAGCCACACTACTAGTGAGGTCTTAACGCACTTGGAAGAAGAAGCATCACGATGACGACATATGACTAAGAGTTCGTGCTAGTGTAACGTCTGGCAGGTTTCACACGTTAATACGTGGGAGCCACTCTGTGGGAAACTCATGCCTCTAAGAACAAGCCTGTGACATATGACCGCACACAGCAGACTATGCTATAGGTTGGATGCTACGTCTTGGCCATCATTGGGTGGAAGACTGATGGTAAATGCCGTGAGCGGGCTTGAAAATTTTCGTGTTAGATTTGTCTGAGATGAGCGTGGGCTCAATACTGATTTGAATATTTTTTTATGGATCCCAAATGCAAATTTTAATTATGTTATTATTTTGATTATTGTAAAAAAAAATGGAGTTTGCATAAAGTTTCAATATTTTATTGTTATATGTAATTTTAGAGTGGAAATTGGAAGGGCACACTTAGTGGTGAAGAACGAATCAATTGCATCACTAATGAAGATTAAACCTGTGGCTTAGTAAAATTGAATATTTTATGATACTAATGTGAAAGTGGAAATTTTCTTTCTACATCAAAGTTTTGGAAGCTAGTCATATCAAGGCACTTAAAAGTGGCATGTGTGGGGCTTTTGAAAGAGGCGTGGTTCTAGCAGAACATTCATGGTATGAATCCACTATTTCCACGGTACAACCTTCCAGCATAAGAAAAGGTCACTGGGATTGATCGAGGTAATTTTTTTTGAAAAATTCATGTATGTTTTTTTGGGAGAATGTAACCTTGAAAGGATATTTGTTTACATTAAGATTTCATGTTTTCAAAGTAAGAATTTGAAATTGAAGAGATTGAGATGAGGGAACTTGGCTTAAACTAAGAGGGGAGATTGTGCGTACTTTGAAGGTTTCTAACACTATTTGTTGGGAAAATATTTATGTTAGAAAATTTTTGGGAAGAAATTTATTTGCTTGGGAGAGACTGTTAGAGAATGGAGCTTGCACATTCAAAGTAAATCTATGGAGGCTTGAATGTATTCCTAAAAGAATACATAAGAGAAGGGTTGGATCATTTCAACCACGAGAAGCTTCAAGGTAAGTGCTCATTCAATGAATCAATATAAATTGAGTAGAGGTATTTTAAAATCTGGATGATTAAATTTCCTTTCCATACTCGTTAAAAATGCAGAGGTATAAATGATTGTAAAATGAATGGAAAAATGTGCTAATCCTGGGTGATATAAAGAGAAACATTCATTTTTATGTGAGAGGGTTTATTATGCATAATGTGGATCCTTCACAGTTTTGGTTAAGTCATTTTGGACCAAATATTGTAGTTGGAAAAGGAGAATTATTTTGATTTGTGATTGAAAACATAATTGCTTGATGTTGTAAAATCTTTGTTTTTACCATCATGTGACGGTATCTAAGCAGGTGATATTCAGAATGAACACAATGTACGAGTTGTACACCATTCATCGAAGAGGTTGAAATATGAATAGCTTGTTCTTTGTATACAGGTGAAGAGATATGAATTGATGTTGTATGGTGCATAAAAGTGTAGGAAATATGTTTGCATTAAAATGACAAGTTTATGGTATGAAGGACATGCGAGTATTTACAGTGACAAAGGCGGCACAGAAGAGTGGAATTACAGAGAATTGAGGTTGCGAAGAGAAGGTTTGTTAATAGCCTTAACATGAGCATAAGGTATGAAACATAATTTCGAGAAGGTATTTTGAATGTTGGAAATTGAATGGTTTATTTATTTTCACCATAAAATAAACCTTGGGAAAGTGAAATGCATTTCAGATTAAAGAATTCAACATCATGTGAAATGATAATGAGAAACTGATGATCTTTCATAAGAATTAAGTATGAAAGAGAGTGAATATTTTACATCCTAAAAATGTATTATAGATGTATGTTCGTTGGAGGATTGTATAACTTGAATTAAGGAAAAATATCAACTATTAAATTATTGGGTCAAGCCTTGAAGTCAAAACAGAGGTTAAGGTCAAATGAAAGTTTGGATAGTTTGAGTTAAGATTGAGTATTCTTATCCAAGATGAAGAATTGGTGTAAGTCTGAAGTCAAAGAGTCATAAGCTAAAGTCAAGGTTCTGAATGAAATTGGGAGCATGATCGGCGGAGCTGACACCGAAAGAGTTGGTCATTGTAAACCATGAATTACTGCAGTTGTTATTTTGCATCAGAGAGAAGCAAGGGAGTTTCCAAAGATTAATTCCAAGACATAGAACCAAAAGAAGCCAAGCGCAAGAGGAGAACTTGCATTTTTTATGAACGTCAAGTGTGAAGGATTTTTGAAAGGAGGATTGAATACATGAACAGATGAAGTTCACAAAGGAGGAGAAGATGATTGTTGATAGTTATTTCGAAAGATTTGATGAGGACCAAAGCAGAAGAGAAAAGAAGAAAAATGCCAAGGTAAGTGGCATATGTGAGCAGTTGACAAATGAAGAGTACGAGCGGGAGAAGGCTGAGATAACATTTCATCTTGAATTGTTGATGGAGTTATTGCAGAGAAATATGAAGGAGCAGACACATGATTGGACCATGAGAAAGAATCTAAAGTGGCAGAGAATACATACAAAGAGGGAAAAATAGGTAATCATACAGTTGGAAAAAGAGATGAGGAAGCTCGAGCAGATGATAAGGTGTGAAGAACTCAAAAAGGCTGAGTTAAAAATGGATGTTTCCATTTATGGCCCAAAATAGGGTGAAATTTTGGGTGAAGAGATCAATGAGGGAGATCTCATTAACTATTGGAATAGTTCATAATAATCTGAAGATGTGTTGATGAGAGTGCTAGATGAAAATATGAAGCCTTGCATTTTTAAATCTCACAGTTTATGTATGTTTGTAGGATGTGCAAAAGATGGTGAACAATCTGGTGAAACTCTTTAGGTGAAGTGTTATGGAGAATGCCTTTCATAGGAGGAAGATACTATTTTTTTGTAGCGGGAAGAAATCGTAAATGAATTCTTATTTGGGGTGAGACAACAAGTTTCAGCTGTTATGGAGCAGAAGAAAAATGGAAAAGTCGAAGAGATATTCCAAGGAGGTAAAAAAATGTATTTGTTTAGTGAATTTGCTGATAGAATTCTACCATGTGATGATATAGGAACCAGGAAAACTCAGGATGATTACCAAAAGAAGAATGAAGTTGGGAATGATGGTTGTGATAAAGTGTTGGAAAGATTTTATATGGAAATCGAGTTTTAGGAACGGTGGCTTAAGGAACCTGACGGAGAAGTAAAACTTACAGAACCTGATCCAGAAGAAATTATAGTTACTATACATAATAGAGATGAAATGTTTTTAAAATTTATAGAGTTGAATGAATGTTATAACTTTTCAAATAATGATGTAATTGTAGGTACAGAAAATGACATTAACAGATATGATGTCGAAATCAGAGAACCTGAGCGTAAGTTATTTGGAGTTGATATGGAAGATCAGAAGTAGCAAGAAATTTGTGTTTATAGGGACATCAAGGAGACATAAATATTGAATTAGCAGGATAAAGATGAAAGCAGCTAGCAATTCAAAAAAAGATCTATTGAAGTCCAGAAATTTGATGGTGGGGGATTAGCACTTGAAGCATCAAAAGAGACCGAAAGGTCTTATATTTTTAAAACTAACAATTTGTTAGTGAATGCAGGTACAAAAATGGACAATAAAGTTGTTGCTATTAAAACAATCAAAGACTATTGGTGTAATCAAGAAGGAGTTCTTGGTTATTTTTCATTGCAGAAAGTTGAGTGTTAAACTCAGTTGGAGACAAAAGAGTTTGAAAAAAAGGGAATACTCCGAGGAATTGACGAAATAAAGTGTTGGAGAAGCTAATGGAATCTGATTGACAGAGTGAGTGATGAGTTACAAAATCAAGTTGATACTTGGAAGAACAAGTAGCAAAATAGAGCTAGAATCCTGGAGGGAGCAATTCATCAGGACTTGTGGTTGTCGCATTGTTACAGAAAAGTGACAGACCTCATAGACAAGAGTCTATAGAAAATTCTCTACATGGGGAGTTTGATGCAGGAGCATCAAAGCTACATTTTCATTATTCAATTATGTAATTAGGGGGGTGATGGTTTTTAATTATTTTATTAATTAATTTTCTCATTTTTAATAAATTAGGAGAGAAAATATAAATGTGAGGATTATTGTAAATATTCCTTAAATAATTAAGGATATGAGTGGAGTTGAATTAGGTAGATAATCTAGGGATTAGGAATTCCATAAATGAGACTTAGTTGAGCCCAAAAAAAGATAAATCTAATTTAGATTTTAAGTTGAGATTTGTGTGGAGGAAATTATGGAATGGAATAAATTATATTTATGTATAAATATGTAGTTTTCTGAAGGTGAGGAAAGACAAGCGAGGAAGTGAGGAAGTGAGGAATACAGAGAGAGTAAAAGAAATGGTTTGAAGGGCTGAGAACCAAGAGGCCACCCATTGTAATATTTGGCCAAAGGGTCTTTATGTTTTATATCAATATTTTATTTATATGACTCTCTTTCCTTCATATGTATTTTTGAGCTGAACATATTTCTGGTTTTAATGAAGAATTTTAATTTTAAAGGAAGCACATGAGTTTTTATATGCTAGGATCTGTTTAACCCAATATCTTGGCATTAGTAATATAGTTCATAGTCTTGTAGCGACCACATATCTTCTCATAGATAAGCTACCAGTGCCCTAGCCAGTTTATTTCCATTATGTATGTAAGAATATTTCAATCACTTATTATTAATAAAATGAAGTTTATTTTTTTCCCGCTGCATCTATGTGTTTATGTATATTTATATATTCTGTTGCATTCCTGTGTAAATCAGAATGAGTGGTATCATAACACTGTGCTCTTTCTCTGTTTCTCTTTGGATGTCCCCAATGCGGTTTGGTTATAAGGAGTTACGGATCTATCTAGTTGAACCCTTGCAAGATATGCCTCACAAACATCGAAGACCCCCCATGGTGGAAGAAAATAAAGAATAGGGAGCAAGATATCCTATCAAACTATTTCCCGAGGAGGCCCTCAAGAAACAGAGGAACACGATTATGGATAACATTTCCTAGATCCTTCAACGACTGCCCATCGATGATGAATCTACATATTACAACCACTCCAGAGTCACCACTCCTTTCAAGGTACAGTTCAAGTTTGACATTCTTGTATTTGAAGGTTAGATAGATGTAGATGTCGTAGACAAATGGTTGAATTTTTTGGAAAGGTATTTCTTAGTCCATGATTTCTTCAACTGAGAAAATATTATTTTTTCACTACTCAAAGCCACCCCCAATGTCAAAGACTGGAGGGAAACCTACTGTGAGAAAAATTATGAGAGGGAACCCTTTTTTTTCTTAGCCACACCCACTTGGTATTTTTTTTGAGATGGCATCAAGGAAAAATATTACCCTGTGAGGAGCTATGAGGACAAGTACATCCAATGGACCATGCTACGGGATCAAGATGTGCATGAACAGATAAATTTGTTCCATACCATGATCGCAAAGTTGGGTATTATAGATTCAGAGCGACATTTAGTACTTATGTACCGCAGGTATTTTCACAGATACATTCAGGAGGAAATGTATTTCCTTGACATTACCTTGCTTGGCACAACATATCTCTATGCCTCCAAGATTGAGCAGGAATTTAAGTAGAAGAAGTGAGACTTTGGATCCATGAATCCGAAGCTAGGGAAATACATCCATGAACTGTAGAACAAGGGGAAAATCCAAAGCAGGGTGACTTAGAACAAAACCACAAATCCAAAGAAGGACACGGGGAAGTGGTGTGAATTTCATAATAGTCCCACTCACAACGCAAATGAGTGTTGGGCCAAACAATCGTTGGTGGTCGTACTGAAGGGACTTGAATTAGATGTGTGTTATGATATAGAGTCAGAGCATGAAAAGGGTAATGAAAAAGAGAAGAAGATCATTGATGCTGATCCCAGTGCCATTTTTTCCACCACTAAGCTCCATAGGGAGGATCCCAAGGATCTAGACGATGGGGAGTACCTCTTCCATTGGTAGATGTGGGTGAACTGTTCTCCATTCGAATTCGTTGTCGATAGTGGAATACAAAATAACTTCATTTCAGCAAAGATTGTGAAGCGTCTTGGCCTACCAACCATATCACACCCACATCCGTATAACATCGGGTGGCTTCACCAAGGAATAGATCTCCACATCCGCTAGTAGTGTCGCCTTTAGTACATCATCAAGCCATTCACAAATGAGGTATTTTGTGATGCTTCTCCTCTTGATGTGTCTGATGTATTATTGGGCCAACCATACTTGTGGAAGTGACATGTTGTGTATGAGTCTAAGCCACGTTATTTTGTTATTATTTTGGGAAATAAATTCTACATGATACCAAAGGTAGTACTACCTCTTTCCATTTCTTTGACTACTGCAAAACAATGCAATAAGCTTGTTTCCCAAGCTAGAAAATTTATCTGCATTACACTTCACCTACAGGGAAAGAAGAAAATTGTGGCCATAACCTCGAAACAGGGCTTCCATGCACGACATCAGGAGATGGACAAAGTCATGGAGGAATACGAGGACCTTTTCTCCTCACCCAGAAAGGTTCCTCTACACTGTCAGGTTAGGCGCTTCATTGATCTAACCACAGGCATGTCACCACTTGATATTTCCATACCTCATGTGACCAAAAAAAATAAATCCACACATGTACTGTCTGAGGCTGATAAAGAAACCAAATTTATTAACCACATCTAGCACGTCCTCCAACAGTTCCCTAACATCTTCGACAATTCCAATACCAAGGTCAACAAAATTTTCCTCATCTCATGGAGGAACTCAACGCAATGGGGGCTATTGATTCCTAAGGGTGCATGAATGATCTAGGTGGATATTTGTGGCCACCCACCTATCCCATTTGGAACCCCACCATCGGTTCTTTTAGTTTTTCAATTTCTGCACAATTTACTATTTTTAGTAGTTTTTCGGGTCCTCAAATTCCAGATCCATTTTTATGCCCTAAACGATGTTTTTTGGAAAAGACAAGATCAAAATTGGTCTACAAGATATTGTTATTCCTTAGATATATATTTCTAATGAGGTATTGAGCGCATCAAACAAAGATCATATGCCAAATTTACGTCTCCGGGAAGTTGATATACCAGTTTACCCCAACGGGGCCCATAGTTCTGGCGCTTCATCTCCTAGGGTTAGGTTTCTGGATGTTTAGGGTTTTCCATTGTTTCTCAACAATAAATAGGCCTTTGAGCCTCCTTGTAACACAATTCAGAGGCCTATAGAGGCCACATTTGTTCTCAGAGATAAGCTACCAGTGCCCTAGCTAGTTTGTTCCCATTATGTCTGTAAGCATATTTCAGTCATTTATTATTAATGAAATGAAGTTTTATTTCCACTACATCTCTCTGTTTATGTCTATTTCTATATTATATTGCATTCCTTCATAAATCTGAATCAGTGGTATCAAAGCAGTATTCTCTTTCTTTTTTCTTCTTTGCATGTCTCCAACGCGGTCAAGGTATAAGGAGTTGGGGCTCAATCTGGTTGAACCTTTACAAGGTCAGCCTCGCAAATCCCAATGATTTCCCATGGCATAAGAAAATAATGATGAGGGAACAAGAGATCCTATCAAAATATTGCTCAAGGAGGCCCTCGAGAAACAGAGGAATGTGATGATGGATAACTTTGCTGAGATCCTTCAACGGCTGCCCACTAATGACGCATCTACATGTTATAGCCACTCTCGAGTCGCCGCTCCTTTCAAGGTACAATTCGACTTTGAAATTCATGTATTTGAAGGCAAGATATATGTATAAATCATAGATATATGGTTGAACTGGCTGGAAGGGTATTTATGAGTCCATGATTTCTCCTAATGAAAAAATATTATTTTTGTACTACCCAAAGCCGCCCCCCACGTCAAATACTGGTGGGAAACCTACTATGAGGAAAAGGAAAATGGGGGACCCTCTCTATTCTTGGATGTACCCACCTTGAATTCATCCTGAGATGGCATCAACGAACAATATTACTGTATGGAGAGCTATGAGGAAAAGTACATCCAATGGACCATGCTACAACAACAAAGGGATCAATATGTGCACAAATTAGTGAATTGTTTCCATAACCTGCTCACAAAGTTGAGTATTAAAGATTCAGAGTGACATTTGGTACTCAAATATAGCATATATTTGCATACATACATTCAAGAGGAAATGGAGTTCCTCAAAATTACCTCGCTTGGCACGACATATCGCCATGCCGCCAAGATCGAGCATAAATTTAAGCAGAAGAAGCGAGACTTCGGATTCGTGAATCTGAAGCGAGGGAAAGGTGCCTATAAACCATAGAACAAGGGGAAAATCCAAAGGGGGGTGACTTGTAACAACACCAAAAATTCAAATAAGGACACAGGGAAGTGGTGTGAATTTCATAACATCCCCATTCATAGCAGAAAGGAGTGTCGGAACAAACAGTCGCTAGTGGCCAAACTCAAGGCACTTGAATCAGATGCATGTTCAGATCCTAAGTTAGAACTAGACACAGGTGATGACAAAGGGATGAAGATAATTGATGCAGATCCCAATTCCAGTGTTGCCACCACCAAGCTCTAGAGGGAGGATCTCAAGGATTCAGAGGTTGAGTGCCTCTTCCATTCACATATGTGGGTGAAGGGTTCTCCACTACAATTCCTTGTCGATAGTAGAAGAAAAAACAACCTCATTTCAACATAGGTCATGAAGCATCTTGGCCTACCTACTATAGCACACCTGCATTAGTATACCATCGAGTGGCTTCACAAAGGAATATATCTCTGCGTCTGCCAGTAGTGTTGCCTTTCGCATAACATCAAGCCATTGATGCATCAAGTACTCTGTGATGTTGCTCCTCTTAATTTGTCTGATGTTTTATTGGGCCAACCATACTTGTGGAATCAACATGTTGTGTATGATTCTCAGCATCGTTCTCTTGTTACTACTCTGGGAAATAAATTGTATAGGATACCAGAGGTAGTACAGCCTCCTTCTATTTCTTTGACTATTGCAAAACAACGCAGTAAGATTTTTTCCCAAACTAGGAAATTTATATGCATTAAAATTCACCCATAAGGCAAGAAGAATATTGTTTCAAAAACATCGAAACAGGACTCCCTTGCATGACAAAAACAAATGGACAAAGTCATGGAGGAATACGAGATTTTCTCCTCACCCACAGAGGTTCCTCTACATTGTCAAGTCAGGCACTGCATTGATCTAACCCCAGACGCGTTGTTTCCTTATGTTGCCATCCCTCATGCAACCACACAAAAATAATCCACACATGTACTGTCTGAGACTAATAAAGCAACCAAATTTATTAACCGCATCCAGCACGTCTACCAACAAGTTCATAACATCTTCAACAAGTCCAATACAAAGTTCAACAAAATTTGCCTCATCTCATGGAGAAACTCAACGCAATGGGGACATTTATTCCTAAGGTGGGAGGAATTATATAGGTGGATATTTTTGGAAACCCACCTATTCCATTTGGACCGCCACCATCATTTCTTTCAATTTTTCAGTTTCAGCACAGTTTACTGAATTTAGAAGTTTTTTGGGTTCTGAAATTCCAAAGCCATTTTTAGGCCCTAAACGATGTTTTTTGCGAAAATATGGATCAACATGGGTCTGAAACCCATTTTTCTCACTCAAACATTGTATTCCTTTGATAGATAATTCTAACAAGGTATTAAGCATGTCAAATGAATACCATATTCCAAAGTTACGTCCCTGGGAAGTTGATGTACCAATTTACCCAAACGGTGCCCATAGTTTTGGCGCTTCACCTCCTAGGGATATATTGTTGGATGTTTAGGGTTTTCCATTCTTTATCAAAAATAAATATCTCTTCCAGCCTCATTGTAACACAATTCAGAGGACTGTAGCCACCACATATCTTCTCAGAGATAAGCTACCAACCCCCTAGATAGTCTATTTCCATTTTGACTGTAAGCATATTTCAGTCATTTTTTATTAATGAAATAAAGTTTTATTTCCACTGCGTCTTTGTTTTTATGTATATTTCTATATTTTGTTGCATTATTGCATAACTACAGATCAATGGTTTCAGAACGGTCTACTCTTTCCCTATTTTTCTTTGCAAGTCCCCAACGCGGTCAGAGGATAACGAGTTAGGGCTCGATCTAGCTGAACCCTTGCAAGATCAGCCTCAAAAACCCCAACGACCCCCCATGGCGGAACAAAATAAAGACGAGGGAAAAGGATATCCTATCAAAATTTTCCTCGAGGAGGCCCTTGATAAATAGAGGAACGAGATGATGGATAACTTTGCCCAGATCCTTCAATGGCTACCCACCGACGACGCGTCTACATCTTGCAGCCACACTAAAGTTGCCACTCCTTTCAAGGTACAAGTCAACTTTGAAATTCCTATATTTGAAGTTTATATAGATGTAGACATTGTAGATAGATGGTTAAATTTTTTGGAAGGCTATTTCTTGGTCCATGATTTCTCCAACTAAGAAAGTATTATTTTTCCACTACTCAAAACCGTCCTCCATTACAAAGACTCGTGGGAAACCTACTATGAGAAAAAGGATGAGAGGGAACCTTCTTAGTTCTCAACCGCACCCACTTGGAATTCATTCTAAGATGGCATCAAGGACAAATATTACCCTATGGGGAGCTATGAGGAAAATTACATCGAATGGACCACATTGCGGCATTTGTTCCGTACCCTATCTAGAAAGTTGGGTATTAAGTATTCAGAGCAACATTTGGTACTCAAGTAAAGTAGTTGTTTGAACAGATACATCTAGGAGGAAATGGAGTTTCTTGAAATTACCTCGCTTGGCATAACATATCACTATGCCACCAAGATCAAGCATAAATTTAAGTATAATAAGCGAGAATTTGGATTTGCGAATATGAAGCCAGGGAAAGCCACCCCAAAAATGCATAACAAGGGGAAAATCCAAAGCGGGGAAACTCAGAACAACACCACAAATCCAAATAAAGACATGGGGAGTTGGTGTGAATTTCATAACAGCTCCAATCACATCACAAACGAGTGTTGGGCCAAACAATCGTTCGTTGTCGAACTGAAGGCACCCGAATCAAATGCATGCTCTGATCCTAAGTCAGAACCTGACAAGGGAAATTAAAAATGGAAGAATATCATTGATGCAGATCCCAGTGCCATTTTTCTCATCACCAAGGTCCAGAGGGAGGATCGCTAGGATCTAGAGGAGGGGTAGTGCCTCTTCCATTCGCAGATGTGGGTGAAAGGTTCTCAACTGCAATTACTTGTCAATAGAGGAAGCCAAAATAACCTCATTTCAATAGAGGTCATGAAACGGCTTGGCCTATTGACCACAATACAGACACGCATCTGTATACCATCGGGTGGCTTCACCAAGAAAGAGATCTCCGCGTTTGCCAGCATTTCCGCCTTCCATATGACATCAAACCATTCATGGATGAGTTACTATCTGATGTTGCTCCTCTTGCTGTGTCTAATGTATTATTGGGCCAACCATACTTGTGGAAGCAACATGCTCTGTATGAGTCTAGGCCACATTATGTTATTATTACTTTGGTAAATAAATTGTCCAAGATAACAGAGGTAGTTCCACCTCCTGCCATCTCTTTGACTACTACAAAACAATGCAATAATCTTATGTGCCAAACTAGGAAATTTATCTACATTACAATTATCCCACAAGGAAAGAATAATATTGTGGCCACAACCTCCAAACAGGGCTCCCTTGCACGAAAGGAGAAGATGGAAAAATTCGTGGAGGAATACGAGGACATTTTCTCCTCACCCACAAAGGTTCCTCTACATTGTCAGGTCAGGCACTCCATTGATTTAACCCAAGGTGCATCGCTGCCTGATGTTTCCATACCTCAAGCGACCACACAAACATAATCCAAAAATTTACTATGTGAGGCTGATAAAGCAACCAAATTTATTAACCACATACAACACGTCCGCCAACAGGTCCCTAACATCTTCGACAAGTCCAATACCAAGTTCAACAGAATTTGCCTCATCTCATGGAGGAACTCAATGCAATGGGGACCATTTCTTCCCAAGGAGGGGAGAAATGATCCAGGTTGATATTGGTGGTCACCCACATATTCCATTTGGACCGCCACCATCGCTTTCTTCAGTTTCAACACATTTTACTAGTTTTAGCATTTTTTCAGGTACTCAACTTCTGGAGCCATTTTGAGACCCTATACAACATTTTTTGGAAACACCGGGAGTAACATAGCTGTACAACCCATATTTTTCACTAAAAATTTCAATTCCTCAAATAGGTATTTCTAACGAGGTATTGAGCGCGTCAAACAGAGATCATATGCCAAAGTTACGTCCCCGGGAATTTGATGTACCAATTTACCCAAATGGGGCCCATAGTGTTGGTGCTTCATGTCTAAGGGTTAGGTTTTTTTATGTTTAGGGTTTTCCATTGCTTCTAAATAATAAATAGGCCTTTAAGCCTCATTGCAACATAGTTCAAAGGCCTGTAGCCACTACATCTCTTTAGAGAGATAAGCTACCATTACCCTAGCTAGTTTATTTCCTTTATGTCTATAGCCATATTTTACTCATTTTTTATTAATGAAATGAAGTTTTATTTCCATTGTATATATGTGTTTATGTCTATTTCTGTATTATCTTGCATTCTTGCATAAATCAGAATCATTGGTATTAGATATGTCTTCTCTTTCTTTGTTTTTCTTTGCATGTCCCCTACGCGTTCAGGGTATAAGGAGTTAGGGTTCGATCTAGTTGAACCCTTGCAAGATCAACCTTGCAAACCCCGACGACCCCCCATGGTAGAAGAAAAGAAAGAAGAGGGAGAAGGATATCCTCTCAAAATATTGCTCGAGGAGGCCCTCAAGAAATAGAGGAACACAATGATGGATAACTTTTCCTAGATCATTCAACGGTTTCCCATTGGCAGTGCATCTACATCTTGCAGCTACTTTGGATATGGCACTCCTTTCAAGGTACATGTAAATTTTGAAATTCCTCTATTTTAAGGTCAGATATATGTAGATGTCATGGATAGATGGTTGAATTTGCTCGAAGGGTGTTTCTCGATCTATGATTTCTACGATTGAGTAAAGATTATTTTTGCACTACTCAAAGCCACCCCTGATGTCAAAGACTAGTGGGAAACCTACTCTAAGAAAAAGGACGAGAGAAAACCCTCTTTTTTCTCAGCCACACCCACTTAGAATTCATTCTGAGATGACATCAAGGAACAATAGTACCATGTGGGGAGCTATGAGGACAAGTACATCCAATTGACCATGTTGCGGCAACAAAGGGATCAAGATGTGTGCGAAATGAAAAAATTATTCCATACCCTGCTCACAAAGTTGGGTATTAAATATTCAAAGAGAAATTTGGTACTCAAGTACCACAACTGTTTGCATAGAAACATTTAGGAGGAAATGGAGTTCCTCGACATTGCCTCCCTTGGCACTGCATATCGCTATGCCACCAAGATTGAGCAAGAATTTAGGAAGAAGAAGTGAGACTTTGGATCCGTGAATCCGAAGCCAGGGAAAGGTGCCCCCGAACCATAGAACAAGGGGAAAGGAGAAAGTGGGGTGGCTCAGAAAAATTCCACAAATCCAAATAAGGAGACGAGGAACTGGTGTGAATTTCATAACAACCCCACTCATAACACAAACAAATGTCGGGCCAAACATTCATTGGTGCTCAAACTAAAGGCACCTAAATCAGATGCATGTTCTGATCCTAAGTCATAACTTGAAATGGGTGTTGCAAAGGGAAGAAGATGATTGATTCGAATCCAAATGCCGTTGTTGCTGTTTCGGGGATTTAACACCCTAGAGGTTGGTTGGGATTCAACCTCCACAGAGCAGGGGCGTACTACTTTAACAGAGACTCACACGATCATGCACAGTCATGAAAACGAAATAGAGCAGAACGAGAGGTTTACCCGTTGGTCCTACGTTTGAAGTAGATCCACGTGGAGTTCAAACTCCCCGCAACCGTCCTTCCTCTTTCACCTGAAATACAAGAAGAAACCAGCACAAAGGACAAGTTGTACAGTATATTTCTACTCTATATGTTAGTGAGATTCATATAAAACATTAAATAAATCATCATGAATGTTTGTATAACAAATATTCTTCATACATTAAAGCATACACTAACACGTTTATTTCGGGAACAGCATGATACTTCTGTATTATAAAAATAGTACGTACAAAAGTAAGTGGAGAGATCACCTGATCCTTCCAAGGCCTTCGCAGACCGTCGTCCGGATCCGTCCACCCCTTGCCTCGCTAAGACTCCTTCCAAATGAGTGCATACGAGATAACATATAAAGGGATGTGTATCTCAAGGAAACAAGGGTTTCCTGAAATGAACTGGGAAAGTGCAGGAGGCACGGGGAATCAGACTTGGATAGGGAACCAACAGAGTATAATAATAATAATTCTCTCTCTTCCTTAGGCCATACATATGAGGTCTTTTTATAGTCCCTCCAAGTAGTTTCAGCAGTTGGAAACAGTTGGCCACGGGCTGGGGTGGTTGAACTACCTGAGTAACCATCAACCCAACGCGAAATTAGGGATTTTTATATATTTTTTAATCATTAAAATGGCATACGCGGAAAAGTCTAGCTGTACTCGCGTATACACGCGGAAAAACACGGGCATAGTCGCGTATGAAGGATTTTCCACCGTTTTTAAGTGAATTTGTCCAAGTCTGTAGGAATGGGTGCCCATAAAGCCATGTAGCAATCATGAATCATGTCAAGGTGAGAAATGATGCTATAACAGATGCCCCCTAATACATGAGGTCAGAAGGGGTACATGATGGCCGAAATGTATTATGCACATAGAAAGAACTTCGCAAGAACAAGAGAGGACTTCACCAGATTTCAGCCTGCCAAAAACCAATGAAAGAAACCAGAGAGTCAACACATGCTGAGGCGGGCATACCCATGCTCAGTCAAAAATACATCATATATATAGAAAGTACCGAATAGATCCAACATGTATACAAGTATAACTGAACTGAAAGTACATAGTGAATCATCTGAGCAGGGCCCGGAAAGACAAATCTGTATCAATGTCCAAGTATCACATATAGAAAGTTGATCAAAGATAGTGCAACTGGATGTCTGATCAAGTAACTGAATCTCCAAGTACCGGATCATAAGAGGCGGATCAAACGGTACAATCACGCAACTCGGGGATCAACATATAAGATGATGTTGTGCTGAACTGCAACATATAAGGGTGGATGGCAACACTGGCAGAAACTGAGAGAACTGTCAACAGTGAACCGAGAAATGCCGATGCAACCCGAGGTCTTCACCGATCACAACGGCACAATTCTACACACTGGGAATAAATGAGCTGAAGTCGACCATGTGAGAAATCGTTGGATTACCGGGCAATGATGTTTTCCGTTAACCAACGCGAGACAACCCACCGATAATGATAATGAGTGTCAAGGTGCCCCAGTACAATCTGACAAGTGTGAATGAATGAGTTGAAGTCGAACACTCGAAAGAATCTACCAATCAGGAGGCAATGATGAATCCCCACTGTCGATAGCGAAGAGTCTGCCACTGATGACTGCAAACCCTAAGGTACTGACAAAAAGACTCTAGACCTTGTTCCCAGAGCAATGAGTCGGAGTCGATGGGAAAAGATCTGCTGGAAGGAAGGCATTAAGGCATCCCACACCAGTCCAGCGCGAGTGTAACCCGCAGGCCAAGATTTGGAAGGAATCGGACGAAGGAGAGTGATGGAACCAAAACCGAAGTACGTTTCCGACGTGCACAAGATGAAGCTAGCACACGGAAGAAACCCTCTGAACCAACCAATAATGAAAGCTGACACAAAGGCGAGAAATCCACCGATAGGGTCAAATGGAAATCCAGGTACTGCACGAATCCCAAGTGTGATAATGTGTGCTGACGTCGAACACAGGGGAAACCACTCAGTCAAAGACCCATGATGATGATCAAATGCTGAGCACGAGGTCACCTATCAATGATGGAAATAGGCCCAAGGTGCGGCTCTAGGCTTGCTCTCAGAGCACTGTGTCGTAGTCGATAAGAGACAAACCCGCCGGCAAGAAGTCAATGGAGACCTTCTCAAACCAGCACGAGCAGAAGATCAAAACATCTGATGTGATAGAACATGATACTGACAAGACCGGGAAGGCCGACTGAATAATGAGTCAAGAGACACCGTAGAATGGCCGACTCACGCTAGACTTCCTTGAACAAAAGCACGACTCTGTGATGACCATGGCAGTAAAAAGTGACACTGTATAAGTCTGTCTTGCAGGAGGCAAAACAAACTCTCCATATGATTGGAAGAGATAACCAACCGGGGGAGAACTGACAAGTAAAACATGGTAAAGGCTGAACCTAGGTCAAACTAGAACCATCCCAAATGAAGGAAATATATATAAGTATATGTGCTTTGTTCAAGGGCGACAAACTGACTCTGTACTGCCATCGAAATAACGAAGATACATCCCGTTCCCGCTCTTTTTGTTATATTTATTTTTTTTGTCTTTTTCATAATAAGCCTGAAAAAGAATAAAAGAATGCTATGGTACAATGGATAGAACGAGTATCAAGAAAGCAGATGCACTAGTTCCGGGGTTTGGAACAATCCTATGCTCAATGCAAGGTGGCGAAAACTGGTCAGTGATACTCAGAGGAGCGTTCCATCCATGGGTATAAAGGTGTCAAGTCGTGATGGCTAAGTGCATGCAATGGTTAACTTGTACAGAAAGTCAAGGTCAAAAGTTGGCTTAAACATCGAGTCCAAATGAAGCCGGCTAAAGGCCAGGATAAACAAGCGGCCAATATGCAATGCAGTAATACAACTTAACGACACCAGGGAGCCTCTAGGGTATAAGCCAGAAAAAGATAAGTGATGAAGGAGAAGAATGAAGCTTCAACACGAAAGACATGGCGGGACTAAAGAGGACTCCCGAGCCCACATAAAAAGCAGCATGGGCAACAAGTGATAGCGAGGAACTAACTAGGAAGCCCATGTAAAGGAAGGCTCTACCATCAAGTCATGATTTAAAAATCGGCGAGTGAAATGGGTATAATACTCATGATCTGATGGGATCGACCCTAAGGCAAGTGATCAGTATGGAGGCTAGAATGCAAGATGCAACGGAAAGTGATTCCCTAACCTATATTCCAGTGAAGATCATATACCTGCCGTGAAGAGTCTGAACACATGGGCCAAAAACCGGGAAAAATCTCGAAAATGTCAAAATGTACCTGAAATATACCAAACTGGGCACTTCCAAGCAATCGAGTTATACAGCATAAGACAGATCGAAAAAATAAGCACAAGGAAATTTTTGCGAAAATTTTCAATTTTTTAGCCATAAATACACAAATTACCTCTCAATTGGTTCATTATTGCATAGCCGATTTGGAAAAGAGCTCTGGAGCTAAAAACTTGTTTCGTCAAATCAGCAACAACCGACCGTCGAAATTCAGCGAAACTTCAGGTAGGCTCCTTATTCATCCTGTTGATTCATTTTGTCCGTTTAAAATTTAAAATTAAGTGGATTTTTACCTGGAAACCCTTATTAAAAACGCGTACCTGCGCATACGCGGGTTCAAAGAAGGAAAGTCGCGTGTATACGCGACTGTGCACAGCGAAACTAGCGTATGCGCAAGTCCGAATTTCAAAAAATGAGTTTCTAATGCAAATTTTAATGAATTTTTTCAGGATGACAATTTCATGGAGGGAACGCGAGCATAGTGCAATAGACCAAGAGGTCATGGAAGACCGCGCAGCACAAAATGTCCTCCGAAACTGTGGATTATTCAAATTTTTCAAAATGCCCAATATGAAAAGTAATGTGAGATTTCTTGAAATGCTGGTAAATTATTGGGAACCGGATCAGGATTGTTTCATCATTGATCAAATGCCACTACGCATAGAGGTGGAAGATATATACTTCATCACTGGACTCTCCAGAAGGGGAGACCCAGTGGATTTGCACGGAAAGCCCCTGGGAGGGTTAACCGTGGAGGACTATGTCCAACTCTATTGCATAGAAGATTCCACAAAAGTAGGCACACAGATTGCAATCAGAGATATCAGGGACTTGCACATGAAGATCCTCCTGTTCACCATCGGCAGAGTGGCAGGATCTGCCTCACTGCATCAGGCGTCCAGGGCGCACATGAGCATAGCTGTAGAGTGCTTAATTCATGTGTATGATTGGTGCACTGCCCTGCTACTGAACAACTGACCTCCATTCGCAAAACACATACAAAACACTTTGGCTATGGAACCATTTTGACTACATTCTTCTTCGAGAGAGTTCCGGCTTTGAGACCCAAAGTCATCTCAACTATCAGCAGCCCTCGGGACCCAAGAATTGCCCGTTGGGCAGACATGATGAAGAGACTGGGGGGCAGCGAGGTACCCTGAACTACCTGGGACGATGAGTTCTTCTTATGGTGGAGAGAACAGATCATCGCAGTAGATGACTATCCCTATGCCGGGATGGATTTCCGAGGAGATCCAGATCTAGTACTTCCACCCGGTGCAGCATGGGGAGCAGTCGGTAAGTTTTTTTTTTTTTTTCAAAAATTTTAAATTATATGATTTTTTGGATTTTTCAAATATGTATGAAAAATGAAAAACAAACATGTTTTTGGATTGGATTCATAATGACTGACAAATGAAAAATGATCATGTTTCAGATGTTGGACCAGTGCGTCCTGAGGGCCTAGCACGTCACAAACGCCGCAGAGGTGAAGCAGAGACAGTGGATTCTGACAGGACCCTCCAGGCCGTGCAGAGAAACTTGGAGGGACTAACCCGCCAAATCCCTCTGGCTGCTGTGGAGGACTTGCCAGAAGCCGTCCAGAGACGGGTTGTAGGAGTACCCCGGGACTGGGTTAGACTGTTCCGCCGTGTGGCCACTGCAGTGATGTTCTATAGGAACGCCGGGCAGGGTCCTCAGGAGTAGATAGATTTCACATACTAGATGACTGTATATTTTTTGAGACTGAACATGATGGGGCATAAGCCCAAGTTTTGTACGGCATTGATGGATCCAAAATTTTGTAAAGTTTTTTGACATACCGATGATATATATACAACGATATTTGATGTGATGTGATAAATGTATCAAATGTGTGATGTTTTTGATGATTAGATTTTATTGTATTGAATGATGAATATGCCAATCTAAAGCTTGATTAGCTAATGAGTCAGCAAACCAATTGTCAGCTCGAGGAATATGAATGAATGTTAAAAATTGAAATGACCTTTGTAACAAACGTACCCTCAAGAACAATCGTAATAAAACCGGATCTCGTACCCGATAAGTGTTGTTCAACTGCGACACCACCAGCTGGGAGTCCAAGAAAACTACCAACGAATCAACACCCAAAGATATTGCCTCCGAGAGTAGATGAATGACTGCAGTGTATTCTGCTACGTTATTGGAAGCAGGACCAATGCAGACGCCTCTTGATACCAACAGCTGACCGGAAGGATAATGAAGCACACAAGCCGCGGAAGCTAAGTTCCGGGTGTGTCTACTAGCACCATCGGCGAAACCATAATGACTCATGACATCAACACAACCTGCCAAAGCAGATCAAAAACATCACCATCCCATCAAAAATCGAAAATCAAACAGATATGTACAAGACAAAAACTACTATATACAAAGCAAAATGCCGGGGCAAAGCCTAGGCATAATACTTCTTCAGATAGAGCCCATTTCGGGGCTCCGACAACTCATTTCCTTCAAAGTCAACCAAGGTATATGCTCCTTTCTTAAGGACCTTTTTGACGATATAGGGGCCATACCACATCGATTTAAACTTTCTTGCCCCCAAGGCATCCTTTTCTTGGGCATAGACCAAAACGAGGTCACCTTCGGAAAAGACCCTAGGCTTAACCGCCTTATCGTACTGGACTTTGACTCGGTTTTTATGCACTTCGTTCAACGTGGCAGCATCTCGACGCTGCTCATCAAGATGTTCCAGATGAAGAAGCCGCTCTGCCAGACTAGAAGTGTCAGGAAGAAGCTCAACAGCCAGTTTAAGGGAAGGAATCTCGCATTCAATGGGAAATACGGATTCCACCCCGTGGACTAACTGAAACGGAGTAAAGCCAGTTGCAGTTTTAACTGACGTCCTGTATGCCCAGAGTGCAGGATATAGCATAATGTGCCAATTGGATCTATGTTTATCAATCGTCCGTTGAAGAATTGTCTTCAAGGACTTATTCACGGCTTCGACCTGGCCATTGGCCTGAGGATAATATGGAGATGAATGCTCCTGCCGGAAACCCAATTTAAGAGCCAACTCAGCCATCATACTGTTCTGAAAGTGACTGCCATGGTCAGTGACAATCTCTCTAGGTATACCGAAATGAGCAATGACTTGGTTGAAGAAGAAAAGAGCTGCAGTCTCACCATCGTTCCCAAAAGTAGGCATAGCTTCAACCCACTTCGTAAAGTAGTCTACTGCTACGATAATGTACTTGTGACCTTTTGCCAAAGGCGGGTTACAAGTAGTATAATCCATACCCCACTTTGTGAAGGGTCCGACAGTAACGACTGGAAAAAGCGGAGCTGGATGAGCGCGCATTTTTCGAGTATACACTTGACAAGGATGACACTTCTTGACCGATTCAATACAATCTTTGAAAATCGAGGGCCAGAAGTAGCCAGCACGCAAAATCCTTTGGGCTGTAGCAAGCCCTGATAAATGACCCCCACAAGCTCCACCGTGAGAATCATTTAGCACAGCCTCAGCTTCTTCAAAAGTTAAGCAGCGTCTTAGGATTGAATCAACCCCTCGACGGTACAAAGCATCACCAATAATCAGATAACTTTTAGCTAAGTGACGCAGCTTACGACGCTCATCTTTCGAAAAAGAAGAGGGAAACTTCGCAGTCGGGAGATATACAATGATGTCCCCATACCAAGGATCTTGTGGAGAGATCAGAAACAAGTGTTCGTCCGGAAAGGACTCATCATAGATCATCGCCTCTCCACAAGGCAACTCGGAGATCAATTCCGCAAAAAACTAATGACTTCTTGGATTTGGCAGACATGAACTCTAGATTTTATTTTGTAAAATCACAATCCATCTATTATATTTGCCCCCAATCACTCGCCTGCTGAGGACAAACTGAAATGGATTGGCAGCTGCCAAGACATAAGTTTTGCGAAGAATAATATAATGCCGGAGTCGCTGCACAGCATGAACTGCTGCCAAGGCTAATTTTTCTATCGGGGTGTATCGCAGTTCAGGTCCTACCAGTCCTCGACTAAGGTAGTAAATAACATGCTCAGCCAGAGCATCATCCTCCTGAACCATAACCATACCAATGGTAGATTCTGCTGTAGCCAGATACAAAAGAAAATCTCTGCTATAATCGGGTGGACTCAGTAAAGGAGCAGAGGTCAATGCCTTTTTTAAGGCATCGAATGAGCGTTGAGCATAGTCGTCCCAAAGAAAAGGGACTCCTTTCTTCAACAGTCTCATATATCCCTTTGTAATCTCAGCATAGTTAACGATAAACCTCCGAAGAAAGTTAGACTTCCCTTGGAGACTTTGAAGTTGACGGATTGAAGACTGGGGAGGCAACCGAAGTATTGCCTCAACCTTGAAGGGATCTACCCTTATCCCTTCACTAGACACGATAAATCCCAACAGCCGACCGGATGTTACCGCGAAAACGCACTTGTTTGGATTCAAACGAATTTTATAAAAACGACATCTCTCAAATATTTGCCGGAGGTGTCCTGGATGATCCATCCTCTTTCGAGAATGAGCAGCTAGATCATCTAAGTATGCCTCGATAATTTTTTTGATGTCGTGGAAGGCGTAAGACATGGCCCGCTGAAAAGTAGCTCCAGCATTTTTAAGACCAAAAGGCATTTTCTTATATGCAAACGTACCCCAGGGACAAATAAATGCGGTCTTATGTTGATCTTCTGGACGGATAGTAATTTGATTGTAACCAGAAAAACCGTCCATGAAGGAAAAATTTTCGTTACCGGCACACTCATCAATAATCTGATCAATGACGGGTGTGGGGTAATTATCTTTAGGACACGCCTTATTCAGGTCTCTGAAATCGATGCACACTCGAATTGTTCCTTGCTTTTTATCAACAGGAACGGGGTTTGAAACCCATTCAGTCAGAGGAACCGGGAAAATGAATCCCGCCTTAAGCAGCTTTTCAACTTCAGCTTTGATAGCTGCTGCCTTCCTAGGATTAACCGGACGAAGTTTTTGCCTGACCGGCTTAGCGTTTTCATACGTCTTGATCTCATGCTGGATGATAGATGGGTCTATGCCAGGCATTTCCTCATAAGACCAAGCAAAAACATCCCTATACTCTTTGAAGAGCTCGGTATAGATTTGAACTTCTTCACGGGAACATTAAGCTCCAATGAAAACGTTCTCGATAATGTTGGGATTCCTGGAGATGTTCATCGGGATAGTCGGAGAGATCACAGCCATGTTCCCTTCAGCATAAACCTGTGCTGGTGCTAAGGGGCTCAAGACTGGGTGAACAGGTCCAGGAGACTGAGGACTTGGAAAACTACCTTCGACTTCGCTCAAGTCAGGTAGGAAGTAAGACCGATGATGCAAGTCATCCCACGGTCTCTCTATACCTGTCATTTCTTCCAGGATGGCCTCTTCAGATGGAAGAGTTGTATCTAGACAATCCTGGGCAGAAGAAGAAGTAAGCGTCCAAGCCGGAGCCACATCACCATCCAACTCTTCCGGCGAAAGAGGAGCTGGATCAGACTCTGCAGTGTCAACAACAGACTGATATGAAATCTCAGCTGCAGAAATCGGGAATGCCATTCCACCCACTCGCCCTTCCTCCAAAGTGGCAGTTGGGGAAGGTAAGGTCCAAGGGTCCGAAAAATAATGAGTTCGAAAGAACTCTCTTTGAAGGGGAGCCTTGGAGGATGAAATAGCATTGATAGACACCTTAGGAGGAGGAAGATCAAAAGATCCCATCAGGGAAGAATACATTCCAACTCCCAGATTCTCGATAGGTGCCTTAGTATTGTCCAACTTAGGGACAGATGAGTCAGAAGGCGCATCCAGGTCTACAGGAGGACAGTCCAGTTGATCCACCGTAACTATCCTCCCTTCGTGGGGGAAACATACTATCCGAAATAGTGAAGATGCAATGGCATCCATATCATATATCCAGTTTCTCCCCAACAGAAGGTTGTAGTCCAAGGCCGCATCTACTACCTCAACCTCTATGTTAACGGTTTTGCCCCCAACACAGATGGGCAAAGCCGGGACAATACCATGGGGCCTATGAGAATGGCCATCGAATGCAGTAAGAATAGTGCTAGATGGAACAGCTTTGGGAGATCCTAGTGTCTTCCAGCATGCGAGAGACATCACGCAAGTAGAAGCACCCTCATCAACGACCGTTCGAAAGATATTAGTCTTCCGGTACGATGATTTAATATGGAAGGCCATATGATGAGGAAGTCTCTTCTTAAAATTCTTCATATCAAAGGTAATCAGAAGAGAATTTTTCGCATCTATAGCTCCAATGGCAGTGAGCAAAGCACTGCGCTGAGCCGGACAAGACTGGAGTACCTCTAAAGCTGACATAGCACAAGGACTCTGCGCCAGATCTTCCACAATCGAGTAGTTCTGGGCAGCCCTCATGTTCGAATTAATCGTTGACCGCTTAGAGGATGCCTTCGGTATCCGAGGCATAGACTCGACAGTTGGCTTCGTGATATGAAGCGGCTCAGTAGCATCAGGAACTTCCTTAGCTTTCGAAGATTCCTCTCCGCCATAATCACGGGATCTCGTAGCGACATCCACGTGAGCACTCATCATAAAGATATTCGATGGAATTTCCCCTTCCCGAGGACCTCCAGAGGAAGCCCCAGGATTTTGATTCGCGCCAGCAATTAATTGCTGCCCTTGGGGAAAAGGGTTTGTTAGCACAGCCTGGGAACTAGAAGAACCTTGCTGAGATAACAGGCGCTGAGCATCCTGAATTTTCGGGCAAAGATGCGTGAGATGGTCTCTAGCACAAAGCTTGCACGGAAACTTAACTTTCTTTTTCTCCTTTTGCCCTTCACCAACACGCTCGTTGGTCTTATTTGCATTGCCCTTCCCATTCTTGCCATTCTTCTTGTTATTACGTCCCTTCTTCTTCCCATCGGACTGTTGATTTCCTTTGGGTTCAGAAGATTGGACAACATTAATGGACAAAGACTGGGAAGGTGAAGAATCAGCAGGTACAGCCTGACCAGAAGAAGCAGATTGTAAAGACAACTGCTGCAATTGAGAAAGCAGGCTGGCTGCACTACTACTGACCGATCCGACAAGTCCGTCACCATGCGGGCCAGGTTTGGGTTTCGAGAGATCCAATTTGGAGGGAGGAGCATTAGGCAAATACTTGTAAAGCATGCCAGACTGAGAATAGATCAACTCTAACTGCTGGGCCCTAAAGATGGCCTGCTCCTCGGAATATACCCCTGACATGGATACATCCTTTGAAATATCTGACTGAAGCGATTTTAAAAACCACTCGAGAAGGAACTCACCTGGAATATGGGCTTTAATAAGCCTCTTCCTTCTCCTCCATTCCTGAATATGATCAGAAATGTGAGTTGCCTCATCCTGCTTAAAATTAGCCAGGAGTTCGGTCCCAGCCTCATATCTGACGGGCAACTAAAAATGGTTAAGAAAAGTGACAGCCAGTTCTCCAAATGTGGCGAAACTGCCCCCAGTAAGCTCTATATACCACTTCGCGGCGTTTCCAGTTAAGGTGCGCTGAAATAATCTCAATCTAATCGAATCGTCTATCAGAGAGTTGGATGAACACCATAAGTGGAATGTGGTGACATGGTCTGCCGGATCTTCACCATTCTTACCTTCAAACTTAGGAATGTCTGAAGGAAGTTTGGTTGGAACCGGAGGCCAACCCGGACTATACTGAATCGGGTCATTAGTTAACTTCGCCAAGTCTGGCAAGTTTAACGTTGCCAGAAATGGTAATCGCGGCGGAGCCTGAGAATTCCATCCTTGATGGGATGGATTTCCCACATTCTGAAAAGAATAGCCTAGATTTGATGAGGCACCAGGCTTCCAGAAAGGACCCGTAGAAAACAGAGAAGAACCTCCTCCCCACGCCGAGCTACCAAGACCCAGACTAGTTCCCCCCGCTGAAGTATTGACCTAAGATGTAAGCCCCTGGTAGGGGTTCCATGCATTAGATAGAGGAGAAAAAGACTGATAAGCACTCGATGCAGGGAAAGAAGCATTCCCTGGATGACTCGCGATGAACTGATTCCCTGCCCCCGACGTTGCAAACATAGGATTCCATCCTGTAAAAGAAGTCGAACTTGGCCCCTGAGCCCAAGGATTGAAACTTTGGGTCTGGGACGTAAAAGGAAACGACCCTAAAGAAGGATTGGGACTAGGAATATGCCCAGTCCCAAAGGGGAAACCCTGAAAAGAAGCTGATCCACCAGCCATGTTGGACATGGGCGTAGATCCAGCTGCACCGGCGGTAAAGGAAAAAGAGGGATTTCCAGCAATGGACATCCCTGAAACAAAGGGACCAGATTGAGAAACATATGCTTGGGTGAATCCAGAGCCAAACATAGCAGTGCTAGAAGCACTCGAAGACAGAGCAAGAGTGCCCCCTGCCTCGACAGAAGCAGGGGTCTGAATACCCGCAGCACTCTCGGTAGAAGCCGCGTTCCCAGTCGTGGCCATCGAAAGATAAGAAAGATAAGGAAGATCCGGCGGTCTCTCAGACTCCGGTCCGATGTACTCTATAACAAATGGATGATTAAGAGGAAGAGGAGATGGACCTGTAGCTGCAGGCTCAGGTATATCTTCTATCTGAAAATCTTCCTCCTGAGGAAACAATACCCTCGAGGTGAGCGAAACGCTCCTCTCGGAACCGACACCGGAATCAGCAACGAAACCTTCATACCTTAGTGGAGGATCTCTCTCCACAGCGTCAGACTCTACAGGGTGAAAACCACCTGCTAGATCGCTCCTACGCCTTCTCGAAGAAGGCTCTGCACTCTCGGGAGATAACCCCCGGACTCTCCTCGAACGTCGAGGCGCTTGATCAGCCACTTTTACAAATTTATTATATTAGACTCAAGAAAAGTGAAAAGCTAGGCAAGCTAGGAGCAAAGAGCACTCACTAAAATCAAAACCCTGAGAAACAGCAAGCAAACAGCCTCCAAGTATTTCCGCTCCGGGTGATGAAGACCGGACACCAAAATACAGGAAAGCGAAGTATAGGACCTTCCGAAAGCAGTCTGGGATGATTAGGGCCCAGAACAACTAGCGAAGGTATCAGAAGCAGTTACGCCGACCTCCTAACAACAGCCTTTGCCGGCTCAAGCACCCAAGCCTCGCAAGGGCACCCCCCAGAAGTACTGCTGGAAGTGATGCGACGTCTGCCTCAGGTACCACGGGTATTCCCCCCCGCAGTCACCTGTGTGGAACCTAGGAACAACAACTATGGACACCAATCCGTATCAGAAGCTGGGCGGAACTGTCTTGAGGTTAGATTCAGCTAATCGGAGGGGGGGTATCCCTCTTCTTAACCTTCACTTCCCCTCGCGCTTGACTCTCGGATGAGAGCTTTCCCAGTCCACTTCACGGAGTTGGATTTCTCTCAATTAGTAAACTTCTATGTCTGTTTGAGCGGCCTTGGAGAGTTAACTCTCCTCTCTCCTATTCCAAGGCCCTACAACCTAGCTAGTTGGTGATTGACACTTAATAAAACTTGCTAGTTGATTTTAGATTTAATCGCTTATTTTAAGGGCTGTTGTATTAAGTCATAAGGATATGGAGTTGAAACCAATGATGTTCTGACGCAAAAGAAATTAATAAAAACCTGACTACATGCACATGCAGTTCTTAGTCTTTCGATGAAGAGAAATTTCTATGTAAGTTCTACGAGGCTAAAAAAAATGTATTTTTCTTTTCGAATTACAAACTCACACGCACAAAAATTAAGAAGCTAACTAAATGATTCAATGCACCTAATGCAAATGACCACTAGCATGTAAATTCTAAGATGCAGAAAGTCCCTTGAAACAAGGTGAAATTTCCCAAAAGGCTCCTTCAGCTTCAACTAATCTTTTGATATCCAGAAAGCTAATTCTTGCAAACAAGAACTCTTAATATAAGACACCAAAATACTCAACAAGAAGAAGAAGAAATCAAAAGACAACCTCCCTTCACAATCAAGCGGGAAACTAGAAGCAAGAAACTTCACTAAAGTCCCAAAAGATGAAGCCAAACGGAAATGAAAAAGGCAACAACAAAAACAAAAACAAGAAACAATGTATTTTGAGTTTTTGATATGCAAAAAACAAAAAGCAAAACAAATGTTTTTGGGCTTTTCAGTTTTATAGAACAAGAGCTTCAAGAAAACCAAGAACAACTATCCCAATCCAAGCCAAAACGAGACCGAATTTGAAGCATAAACTCCAACTATGCCCCCAAACCTTATAAAACTAATGATAGCAAGATCAATAAGGGCAACGGAAGACTAAAAACTCAATCAAACAGCCAAGAGAAATAGTGCAAATTCGTTGCAACACAAAACTCCAAAGAAACAAGAAAAGATCTTCGAAAAAATGCAACAAAACCCTAGCTTATGAAACTCAAGAAAACCAATCGAAAACAAAGCAAAGAACACAATGCAAAGCACAACACAAAAACATGAGCGATTCAATGAGCAAAAGCTCTCTGTTCTGGTAAAGCAGAACAGCCAAGAACGCTCAGAAAGCGATCTTGGAACTCAATCCAGGAGTGCTAGCACCAACAAGAACACTTCGCCAAAAAGATCAGTTTTCGGGCAAACGAAAGAGAACCAAGACTTAAAACCACTTCTGTCACACTCCAGTAAGTACAAAGACACTGCAAACACAGGCCTCCACAGCCAGAAAAGACCAAAAACACCCGAATCTTGAAATTTCAAATTCAGCCTAGGTATACGCGACCTTGCAGTTATGCAACAGGCGTGTATACGCGTCTGTGTTGAGGGAAACCCGCGTATACGCGGTTCCTTCTACACAAACTCGCGGGTATACGCGACTGTGTGCAAGAAAAACTGCGTATACAAAGAAATATAATGAAAAATAAAAAGTACAAGCCTGGGAAAGGTATCAAAGCTTCAAACTGACTGCAAGAAAGCAAACTGGACTGTAAAAGACAGAAGAAACTGTTGGCAACCTACCAAACAGCTGAAACAACCCAACAGGAGAATCACAAAAATGTGATCCCCAGCGGAGTCGCCAGTTCTGTTTCGGGGATTTAACACCCTAGAGGTTGGTTGGGATTCAACCTCCACAGAGCAGGGGCGTACTATTTAACAGAGACTCACACGATCATGCACAGTCATGAAAACGAAATAGAGCAAAACGAGAGGTTTACCCGTTGGTCCTACGTTTGAAGTAGATCCACGTGGAGTTCAAACTCCCTGCAACCGTCCTTCCTCTTTCACCTGAAATACAAGAAGAAACCAGCACAAAGGACAAGTTGTACAGTATATTTCTACTCTATAAGTTAGTGAGATTCATATAAAACATTAAATAAATCATCATGAATGCTTGTATAACAAATATTCTTCATACATTAAAGCATACACTAACACGTTTACTTCGGGAACAGCATGATACTTCTGTATTATAAAAATAGTACGTACAAAAGTAAGTGGAGAGATCACTTGATCCTTCCAAGGCCTTCGCAGACCGTCGTCCGGATCCGTCCAGCCCTTGCCTCGCTAAGACTCCTTCCAAATGAGTGCATACGAGATAACATATAAAGGGATGTGTATCTCAAGGAAACAAGGGTTTCCTGAAATGAACTGGGAAAGTGCAGGAGGCACGGGGAATCAGACTTGGATAGGGAACCAACAGAGTATAATAATAATGATTCTCTCTCTCCCTTAGGCCATACATATGAGGTCTTTTTATAGTCCCTCCAAGTAGTTTCAGCAGTTGGAAACAGTTGGCCACGGGCTGGGGTGGTTGAACTACCTGAGTAACCATCAACCCAGCGCGAAATTAGGGATTTTTATATATTTTTTTAATCATTAAAATGGCATACGCGGAAAAGTCTAGTTGTACTCGCGTATACACGCAGAAAAACACGGGCATAGTCGCGTATGAAGGATTTTCCACTGTTTTTAAGTGAATTTGTCCAAGTCTGTAGGAATGGGTGCCCATAAAGCCATGTAGCAATCATGAATCATGTCAAGGTGAGAAATGATGCTATAACAGTTGCCACCACCAAGCTCCATCGGAAGGACCCCGAGGATCCACAAGAGGGGGAATGCTTCTTCCATTCACAGATGTGGGTGAAGTATTCTCCACTACAATTCCTTGTCGATAATAGAGGTTGTGAAGCCTCTTAGCCTACCGACCATAGCACACGCACATTATTATACCATTAGGTGGCTTCACTAAGGAATATATCTCTGTGTCCTTCAGCAGTACCGCCTTCTGTACAATGTCAAGCCATTCATGGATGAGGTATTGTGTGATGTTGCTCCTCTTAATGTGTCTAATGTATTATTGGGCCACCCATACTCGTGGAAGTGACATGTTGTCTATGATTCTAGGCTTTGTTCTGATGTTATTACTTTCGGAAATAAATTATATAGGATACCAGAGGTACTACTGCCTCCTTATGTCTGTTTGACTACTGCAAAACAACACAATAAGCTTGTTTCCCAAACCAGGAAATTTATCTGCATTACAATTCACCCATAAGGAAAGGAGAATATTGCGGCCACAAACTTGAAACAGGGCTCCCTTACATGAAAACATAAGATGGACAAAGTTGTGGAGGAATATGAGAACATTTTTCCCTCATCCACAGAGGTTTCTCTACAATATCAGGTCAGGCACCTCATTGATCTAACCCCAGGCACGTTTCCGCCTGATGTTGCCATACCTCAGGCGACCAAACAAATGGAATCCACACATGTACTTTATAAGGTTGATAAAGAAACCAAATTTATTATCCACATTGATTAGGTCCTCCTACAGGTCCTTGACATCTTCGACAAGTCCAATACCTAGTTCAACAGAATTTTCCTCATCTCATGGAGGAACTCAACGCAATGGGGACCATTTATTCATAAGGGGAGAGTAATGATCCAGGTGTATATTAGTGGCCACCCACCTATTCCATTTGGACCCCCACCATTGGTTCTTTCATTTTTTCAATTTCCCCACAGTTTACTATTTTTATCCTTTTTTCGGGTGCAGAACTTCTAGAGCAGTTTTCAAGCCCTAAACGACGTTTTTTGGGAAAACCGAGAGCAACATGGGTTGTAGGAAAATTCTTATCACTTTTAAGTTGTACTCCTTGGATAGATATTTATAATTAGGTAATGATTGCGACAAACATAGATCATATGCCAAAGTTGTGTCCCCATGAAAGTGATATACAAATTTACCCAAACAGGGCCCATAGTTTTGGTGCTTCATCTCCTAGGGTTAGGAATTTTGATGTTTATTGTTTTCCATTATTTCTCAACAATAAATAGGCCTTCGAGCCTCAATGTAAGAAAATTTTAGAGGCATGTAGCTTCCACATCTCTTCTCAGAGATAAGCTACCATCGCCCTAGCTAGTTTATTTCCATTATGTTCGTAAGCATATTTCAGTCATTTGTTATTAATGAAATGAGGTTTTATTTTTATTGCATCTCTATGTTTATGTATATTTATGTATGTTGTTTCATTCCTTCATAAATGTTGGTCAATCAACTACCATGTCATCAACCTGTCACTGTTCTACAAATTTTTTACATGTTTGAGAAAACGAATAGTAGGTCATAACTTCCTCGTCCGAAGTCGGATTTTCAATAAATGAATTGTGTCGAATTCCTAGTGAGGCTATCTACATTTTCATTTTGGTTTGGAGAATTGCTGAGAACTTTCATTTTTTAGCTTAATACAGAGCCTCTGATCATTCCTCCCCACTAAAAGCCTTTTTGACCCAAAAATATACTATCAATTGTTCAGCAGGTGAGGGTACAACTCCCTCATCCTTTCAATATCCATCCATTTTTCCTTCGATGGATTTTGTCCATTTAGTCGCACTCTAAGATATTTGACATTCCCTCTTCTTGAAGTTTTGGTTCTTCTTTCAAGTATAAGATCTTCCTAAAGTTCATCAAGATATTCTGGCGAGAAATCATCTATTGATGGCAGCTAAACATGCTCTCCTTGATCATCAATCAAAGGAGGCTCAAACAATATAAAATTCTCAACATTAACGACAAAATATATTTTCATATAAGGAGGAAAATCTAGCTTAAATGCATTGTTATCAATCTTTTCTAGAATTTTAAAAGGACCATAATGGACTAGATTAAGATTTTTACATTCCCCTTGAAGTCTTTATTTGCTGATATATAACCAAACTTCATTTCCAGCCTGAAATTTGTGATCCACACGGTGTTTATCATGCCTTGACTTGTAGCTTCTTTGATTTTTTTCAATTTGTTCATGCACTGTGTGATGTACCAACTGAATTTTCTGAATGAAATTCCTTGCCTTATCTATTTCACTATGACCATCTATACCGACATCTTTCTCAAAGATGAAGTCCAAAGGTGATCTTGGCAAGTACCCAAGACATGCCTCAAATGGCGATGTGTTTGTTGAATAATGCTTTGCCCTGTTGTATGTGTTAGCTCCCTCTAATTTGTAATATTGGAAAATAAAAACTGTAGAGAGAACACTTGAACCACTTTGGGATTCTAGGATCTGGCCTTCCTGAATCCGGAGAGGGATATCTCCAATAAAGTGCAAGGATTGATGTATCCTTAAAGCTTTTGGGTATGATATTAGGCTAGTTATTAAGAGCGAAGGTTTTGTTTGTTTTTGGATGGTTGAGCATGATTTTTAGTTTGGTGGAAAGTCCTAAAATGGAAAGAGTTTCAAACGTGTGAAGCTGCAAGCAATCAGAACAAGCTTTGGCCAATAAGATAGATATAACGCTAGTTTTTAGTCCATTGGGCTATGGAGTCATAAAAGGGTTTAATTGTGCAACAATTTCAAGAGTGTTCCAAGGGGAAAGTCATCTATATCACAAGATATTTGAGATTAAATGATGGGATGGAAACAGTAAAAGTGTTGAAGGGGTGGAAAAAAACACTAATTTCAACTAAGATTTAACGGTCTGTCCAAACAAGAAAAGCCTTTTAAGTAACTTTTTAAAACCAACCAAAGGGCAGGGCTTACCATAGACCTCTTTGGGAAAGTTCATATTAAAATTAACTCAATAGAAAAACAATCCAGTAATCCACATAATTACTTTCAGAAGGGATGAAAACAGATAAGAAAAACAAAGCACAGCCTAAGATCAGTTAAGATAATTTTAAATCTAGATTGCTTTCAGCATGCACTTAGGGAAACTTTCAGAATTACCTTTGGAGAAAGAAACTAGAAAACAGGGCACACCATCACTTTTCTATTCTATCTTTACTAAGAAAATATTGAAAATAAAATTCAAGAACAATGTTTAAAGTAAACATTAGGACGAGGGAATGCTAGCATTCCTAACTGCGTGAACTGTATTGAATCATTCTTAAATAAAAAGTTTGGAGGAAAACATTGAGATAAAGCTTATCAGTCAGAGAACGGTATTGTAAACAGTAAATACTAAATCTATGCTTGTTGTTCTTTATCATAGACTAATATACAAAATGGAATACATGAAAGGGAAAAACAATAAACTAGGATCCAAAGAAACAACTTGTATATTGATGTCAATCCAGTTACATTCTTCAAGTCCAATGTTTCAGTTCAGCAATCATCTTCACTTCTTACCCTAACTTATTTGACTACAAACAGAGCTTCAAGAGCCTTTGAACACTATTCACATGTAGAAGTTTTGAGCACAAGTATATTTCAAAGTTCTGCAACCAAACCTATATAATGAGCTCCTTAAGAAGATTTTATAGAAAAATGAGGAGGTCGAATGAGATAAAATATCTTCTAAGTTAAATTAATACAGTTAATGCTTCTCAGCCTTTGAGGGGCTCAATGGAGAAGTTTAAATATATTTCTCTGTATTAATTTTTTTACATTAAGAATTAAGCTCGCTGGGAGATTTTGTTGACTTTCAGGCTCTGTGTCATTTTTTTAATAACTCTGTTTGGCTTGAAATAACTGCTCATTTCTCTTGAGGAAATATATCCTCTAAATAGGTAATAACTCTGCCTCTGTTAAATGCTTGGAGGTGGCAGGTGGCATTAGGTAGCTGAGAGGATTCAATTAGCCTCTGATGTGGCAGTGGAGGCTTTCTCGGATTGATAGATATTATTGATTTCCTTTAAACACTATTAATTTGCTTTAGTTCTTAATTAGGCCTAATTAGGCCTAATTATCTATCTTTTATTCTTTAACTGTGTTTAATTTTGTGGATTAGGCTTTTGATTGCCGATCTTAGCCATAATCCCTCAAAACTGGGTAAAAGATCTTCAATTCTTCAGTTCTGTTGTGACTGGATCTTCAACACTGATACTCTCTGGTTTAATTATGCTTCGTTGTGTATTGTTGATGTGCAGATGTGCAGAGGGTTCATAATGGTATCAGTTCTCATGATGCACTTGATAAAACGTGGTATTGAACCCTACACAATGATTTCTCTTATGAAAAAAGGCGTGGGGGATTGTCATCCCCAGCCTTTGGTTTCCTTTCAATATAATGGAAAAACCATTAAAAACCTGCACAATACAATAAAAATTAGAAAAATCCTACATATTAAGGTTTAATTTCTTCAGAGGCTCGGGTTTGGATCATGACCATTGGATGAAAGCATCCAACGGTGGAGATTGTTCGCGAAGGGAAAAAGAAGAGTCGTTGATGAAATGGTGCAAGATTAAGTCAAAGCTGTTGATCTATATTGATCAACGGTCAAGACTAGTTTGTGAACAAATAATGTGAAGGGGTCACATTATCGAAAAATGGAAGAAAAACAAAGGAAATGAGTGAAAAATCCTTTGGCGGAGAAAATAGGTTAAAAGGGAATTCGGGGTTTTCGAAAGGATCCTGGACCATTGGATTAGATCGGCCCAAGGAGATGAATGGTGGAAAATGATCCTGAGAAGGAACTTGGAGGATGGGCTGAGGGCGATTAAGAAATTCCAGATTAAATGCTGGCCGTTGATTTGCAGAGATCAACAGCAGATATAAAAGGCGATGAAACATAATACAAATGGGGAAAGCGGTTTTGACTTGAGAAACTAGTGGTATCGCGTAACAAAATGGGAGAAAGGTGGTTTCACCTTTTTTAATGCGATATCCGTTTTAGCCCGACACGTGGCATTTAAAAACCACTTATATCGTGCAACTCTTGGAGAATTATCCTTCGTGCTAAAATCTACGTGAAAATGCACGTCAGCCATTAGATTAGGGCTCTTAGATCTGACGATCAGGGAGAGAGCATGATATTGATAATATGTGCGGGTAATAACAGGTGGGGTGGTTTTATTATGGACTGTCTGATCAGGGAATCGACGGCGGAGATCTGATCTAGGATATGGTAGGACCCAAAGGATTTGGGCCTACCGGGATGCATCTGGACTATCAGATCAAGGAATGAATGGTCCAGATCAAATCTCGAGGTGAAATGAAAATAAAATACAAAGCAGAGAATGGGTCAGTATGGGCTGTTGATCTGCAGAGATCAATGACAGAGATCTCCCCAATCAACATTATAAAGCAGGGTTCATAATTTTAACAAAGGTTGAGGGATCGATCTGGATCATCGGATTTGGGTGTAAGGATGGCCCAGATACAATCAGAGGTTTGCGACCAGTGGGGGAAAATATAGAATTGGCGTCAATGCAATTAGCTATGGACAATCTATCTACGGATCATATCGATGGTGGGAAATGAATCAGGAGACTGCCAATCGAGAGGGGGTGAATAGAATATAAAGTGCCCAATATAAATCTCCGATGCGAGATTGCGCTGGCTGTTTGATTGGTGCAAGATCAACGGTGGAGAAGGGTTCCAACCAATGAATGGCGGCCTTTAGCTATAATATGAAAAAATTGAATTTTTATGGAATACAAAGGATTATTGGCTTCAAGGCAGGTTATTTATAATGCTTAGCGCCCGATTACGGGGCTGTTTGGTTATATGAAAAGAAGTGGAGGGATCGAGGGTTATATGCATAAGAGGGCCAATCAGAATCAAGATGAAGGAGTGGGATTTTCAAACGCACCCAATCAAAAACTCCGATTCAAGAATTTATGGATCGTCGATCAGCCTTTAGATCAATGGTTGGTTTATGTTAAAAACAATGAACTGGGGTTTTAACATAAACATAGGAAAGTGGGTTTTTTATAAAATACAAAGAGAAAATAGTATCAGGGAAGGTTTATACAATTTTTTTAGCGCTCAATCTGCCAGGCTGTTTGTTTTATAAAGAATGCAAAGGCTCGGGGCTTATATTCAAAAGAGCCAATCAGCATCGCGGTTTTATAAAACATAAAGACTTGTGCTTCTCCGATTGTTCCGATGCGAAAAGCGCTTTTGGACATAGTGCTTGGTTCCAGCGCCAAGTCGTATGGAGGGGAAGTGGTTTAGGTTTTATCCCAAAGGGGCTTAAGCCTTAATACAAAAAATGTGTTTTTTATGATTTTTTCAAGTTTTTTCAATGGATTTGGGGGTTTCGGTAAGGTTCAAAAATGAGTTTTAAACCTTATAAAAGGGATTTTATGAAGGGTAGAAGGGAATAAATGAAAAATAGATGAATTTTATGAGGAAAAAGGGGATAAAAAGGAGTTTAATGATGAAGGGAAGGAGGAGTGAAAAATGATGAAAAATGGAGTTTTCAGCAGTCTTTTTCTTCGGGGAAAACAACAGAATTTCAGAGTTTAAGAGGGGAAACAACAGTGAAAATTTAATCAAAGGATATGATGTCTTCATAAGACTTCAAGAGATAACAATTTTTTGCAATAAAACTTGTTTCTTGAAGGCTCAAAAAATGATTTAGCCACCATTTGATAGGACAAATTTTATAGGTGGCTAACACTATGCATGTTGAATGTAATGCAATTGTTCATCCCACAACTTGGGATGTTTTCTACAATAACCTCTAAGAAGATGAATGATTTTTTTGTTAACCACCTCGGTCAAATCATCTATTTGCGAATGAAAGTTTGTACTCTTCTTCAACTTAGTGTCCATCATGTCCCACAATTTTGACTAAAAATTCCCAACAAACCGGGAATCTTGATCATTTACAATAGAATTAGGAAGACCAAAATGATCCCATACATTTTGAAAGAAAATATGAGTTGTTTGTTAAATTGTAATTTTTTTTAACATGTCATCAAAAGACACATTTTTTTGAACCTATCTGCAACTACATACAGGTAATTATGACCTTTCCTTGACATTGGAAGACCTCCTACAAAATCCATTGAGATAATCTCCCAAGGATGTGAAGGTACCGGAAGTGGAGTGTACAATCCTGGTTTCCTATTTATAGGCTTACTTATTGCACACTAAGAACATCCTCTAATAAAATGAGATACACTATCAATTATGTGTGGCAAATGAAATACCTTTGGAGATTTTCTACCATCTTGCCTACACCAAAATGTCAAGCAATCGATGATATATGCGCCTCCCTTATGATATTGTTTCTTCCTCCCTGTAGATTACATAACTTGCCCAAGTGATACAACAAATTGTTATGCACATGATAACATAACTCTTCAATTTTCTTTCCTTGATTCAAACTTTCATACACATCTTGAAAATCACTATCATATGCATATTTGTCAATGTAACTTTCATGCATAAATGAATCATGCTCGAGTATAATAGATGAATTTACAATAGGTCTAGAGAGCATATCAGCTACCTTATTGTAGATTCCCTTTTTATACCTATACGAAAATGATATTTTTGTAGAAATACAATCCATCTTAAATGTACTGATTGTTGCAACTGTTAGCACCCAATCTGACCTCAGGCTGAAAAAGGCAAATCAGGGTAACAACTAAACCACGCTCAGCCTTGTAGCTAGCCCTAAAAGGACAGGAGAGGGCTCTCTCCGTAGAATAGATATTCAATAACACAATAATGAATAGATTTTAGGCTATATATATGAATGTGAAAAGGGGCTTTAATAAATGACTGAAATTGGTAGAAATGTATGGGACAAAGGGACAGCCTGAGCTGAGGAATTAAATTAAGGATACAGGATATTCCGTGGGGCAAGGTAGGCATGAGGTTTAGCAATCAAATTGAAATAAGGTGAGGTGGAAAGACTGTTGAGAAGCTGAAAAGGGCATAATACATGGATCCTTTTCAAACAGAAGAAAACAAACTGAGTATGAATGAGTCCCCAAGGCAGAGCATATAAGATGGATTCTACCTTTCTAACTTGGAAACATTCAACTGGAAATGTTTATAAATGAATGATGAAACATAACAACGTACATATGAGCACAAAAGAGAGACATATGCTAAAACTCATACCACATGAATCCCACGAATCAGAGCTGCATCACTTTATTAATTCCCTGCTAAACTGTACAAAAGGAGCCTAAAGCTCACTGCCACACTATTCCCCTACTTCTGAGTTTTTAGACCTCGGACTCTCCAGCCCTTTTCAAATAATTATAATTTACAATAAATAGATGAGTTTTGCAGGAATACAAATCGATGGAAGAGAAGAAATCAAAACTGAAGATAGAAGGCAAAAAGCCAATAGTCTCTTCGTAAAAGAAGCACTGTGTTACATTCGGTCAGCGAGAAGGCGAAACATTGCAACGCAGATATTTTAAATGTCAATTGAAGACACAATAGGCAATCCGATCCTATTTTCCTGCTGTTGTAGATATCTTTATTTTATTTTAGGCCCTCGGCCTTTTGACTGTTCACTTTCCATCTGTCGTAATTCTGTGACTTTCTATAGACTGCTGAAAAAAAATGAATTTATGCTTTCGTGAAGGGAAGAATGTATTTAAACGGGAGAAGGGAAGGGAGATGGAGGTGGGAATCATATGAAAATCGCAATTGGGATCGGGAGGTGGGATGCATTTGGGACGGATCATACAAAAGTTCCGATGCGATTAGCTTAAGCCATGGGAAATCCTTTAATAAACGTAATAAAATGCGATTTGGGATTTACAAAGGGGAAATGGCCTTTATATTATAATGGGAGTAAGTACCATTTGGTGGGCCCGAGGATATAATCGCAATCGAAAATTGGAGGGGAGCAGAATTAACCTATCTGGGGAATGCTGATTTGCGATGGCCCAATTCGCTGTGGGCCATCCGATCGGCAGGGAAGATCGATGGTTGCGATGTCAGTCAGGAGTTTCAATCGGAGGGTGCTGCAATCGGAGAATATTGCGATTGATCAATCAGAAGGGGCATTATGGGAGAGCCGATTGCGATGGCCCGATTCGTTGTAAACCATCGGATCGGGGGGAGAAATCAACGGTCAGATATGCATCAGAGGTTGCAATCAGCGGGATATACAATCGAAGGATTGGGGAAGAGACTTGCGATTGGCTCATCGGGGTATGCAAATGGACCTTGTTATTTTGCGATTGAACAACTTTTGCGATTGTGATTTATAACAAAGACTTTAAACTTTATATCATCAGGTTTATATTATATGCGCGGTGGGGAAGTGATATATACGGCGGGGGTTTATATATGATATAACTTTGCTTACGTGGTCTATGGGTGTGGAAAAGGGGAAGTGGTTTTAATTAAATCGCATATGTATTCCAAGTTTTGTAATGCGATTTTTATGATCGGAAAGGGGAAAAAAGGGGTTTTCAAAGGGAAATGATCATAAAGTTAAAAGGGAAAATGGGAAATAGGGGGGGCTTAGGGAATAGAGGGCATAAAATTCAATCCAGAAGTCAGTTTTGAGAGTGTAGTATACCGCTGGAAAGATCTTTCCAGGCTCTTTCTGATGGATTTGCTTTGAAGATGATATGGTGCCGAGCATGCTGTGGAAAACTTCTCTGAAGGCAGGGACATTACTTTGTGGAGATAACAGCTTTTGAATTGTGACTGAAAGGCAACGTATCATGCTTTCACCTCAAAACATGGTTTTGAGGTGACGCTTGCATCAAACTGAATAAATGATATCTCTGATTTTCCTATTTGTTGTGCTTGTATTTATTGACTTCCTCATGACCTTGCTGATCTTTATTGACACTTGACTCATTAATTTGACCGTGGTAAGACCTTAGATACTAATGAGGCCCATCCTATGACCTACTCATATGATTTTGAGAATGAAAGTGACTAATGACTGAAGACCATAGGGGGAGAGTCAGCAAGTACCTCATGAGGGAAAACTGATAGAAATTACTACCATCAATGAATCCATGACCTAGCGGAATGGTGAAATTTTATTCAGTATGAGACACCTAATATGCAAATGCAAAAGAGCAGTTTTTGATCACTGATGGTAGTGTGACCAGACTGACACTAACATCGACTCCAATGGGGGATGGTAGCTCCTTGGAGGTGCCAAGAACACCGTAGACCAAGTAGCCTTATCCATTGGGCATGGAGTCAAAAGTACTAAAAAATTGACACAATGCAGACTAACACTAGCTCAAGACTGAAATACTATCATAAAACCAAACTATATACATAACATTCAAGTTTTATAGCCTTCACCTCGGGCCCCAAATTCAATGACTGTGTACTTTGAACTTTGATAAACATAAAATGGTATATACAATGATGATGACATAGATTCTGATCCTTTGTTTTCAGCAATGGTAGTGCTTTAAAAGCGTACCATTTACTGCTCCTCCAGGGAAGTCTTGGCCATCCATTTCTGAAATCAAGAAGGCATTCTGTCCTCTGTAAGCTGAAATCCTATATGGTCCTTTCCACAGATTATCAAACTTACCATCCTTCCCTTTGTCTTCATTTCTGGCATCCCATTTCAACACTATATCATCCAGCTGAAACTTTTCTGCTTTTGTTTTCCTGTCATAGATTTTATTTATTTTCTCCTGCAACTGAATAGCGTTCTGTGACACCTACTCTCTTGTTTGCTGAAGGTGGATCATTTGATTGATTCTTCTCTGATCGTCATTGTCCTCGCTGCCAACTTCTTGCAATAATATTATAACTAGGAATGTAAGGGATGTAGGAAAGACAACATCAGTACCATAAACCAGCTCAAATGGTGACATACCTATTGATCTTTTACTGCTAACTCTGTCTGCCCACAGTGCGTTGATGAGCTTTCGGTGCCAGTTTCTTTTATCTGCCTCCAGCATTTTTTTAATTATATTCACCAGTGTTTTTTTGGAGGACTCAGCTAGGCCATTTCCTTGTGGATAATATGTTGTCGAATGGCCCAACACGATGTTGTATTTGTCACAAAAATCGATCATTTTCTTGGATCTGAACGTTGCTGCATTGTCTGTTACGATTTTGCACGGGCAGCCAAAACGAGATAAAATATTCGATTCCAGGAATTGAATGATTACCATGTTTATTGCTTGCCTGGCTGGGACGGCCTCGATCCATTTCGTAAAATAATTTGTTCCTGTCAATATCCATCGATGCTGTGCTGAGGATGCGGGATGAATTTCTCCAATGAAATCGAGCCCCCACTGCTGAAAGGGTGCATTTACTGAAACTGGTTTCAAAGGGAGTGGAAGCAATTTCTTCTTCCCTTGGAAGATTTGGCACTCATGACATTTCATCACGGTCTTATATAAATCAGAGAATAGTGTGGGGCAATAATATCCTGCTCTCAATATCTTGTTAGCTCTAGTCTTCCAAAACAAGTGACTGCCACAGTCGCCTTTATGAAACTTGTGCATTACCTTCTGCGCTTCTTCTTCAACCAAACAATTGAGCAGAACACCTCCCGGATCTTTCCAATACAGAGCGCTATCTAAAATGCAGTATTTTGCAGATTTTAGCTTCAGAGATCTACCTTTACCCTTAGACATGCCCGTAGGAGGTGACAAATGCAGAATGAAATAGACGATATCTGAATACCACGGGGATTGTAGAAAGATGTCTACAAATGGAACCAGCAAACCTTCATTTTCATCTTCCGCCACTGCTGTTATGAGGTTTATATCTAAAGCACGCAGGTTTGATTGGGCCATCAATTTCGCCAAGCCTTGGCCTTTGATCAATTTCATGGGCTTGATCTCCAGATCGTATTCTAACATAGCCGCTATCCATTTACCTGTTCGACCTTCTGGATCAATTTGCGTCAACACATCCTTCACTGCTGCGTTAGGGACGTAAGCTATAGTGTGTGAATGTAGAATATAGACCCTGAAATCATTTAATGCCTTGATAAGAGCCAATGCCTGTTTTTCAATAATGTTATACCTCAAAGTAGCATCTCTAATAGTTCTACTAAAAAAGGAAATTGGCTTTTCGATCTCGTCTCTCTTTTGCATTAAAAAAACAACTAAAATATGCTCCGATGCGAACGAAAATATGATGAAGTCTTGAGTGTAGTCGAGACTAATCAAAACTGGGGCGTTGGACAAAGAAAACTTTACCAGATTGAATGATTTGATAGCCTCCTCACTCCACTTAACAGTGCAGTATTTTTTCAACATATTAGTCATTTCCCTCAAATGTTCTGCCAGATTGGGTATAAATCGACGTAAGAAGTTCATCTGACCGTTGAATGCTTGGATCTCCTTTTTTTTTCGTGGCAGATCTATGAGCTGAATTGCCTCCACTCTAGCTGGGTCGATGCGAATACCATCTTTGGAGATGATGTGCCCGAGCAACTTTCCTTCATCCATGGCGAAGAGACACTTCTTGGGATTGAGAGAAATTCCAAATTTTCTGCATCACCGAAAAACAACCCTCAAATGGTGCAAATGCTCATCATCTGATCCTGAAAACACTGTCAAATCATCCAAATAAACGACCAAAAAACATCCTTTTCATTTGCAAAAGCGATGTCCATTGCACGCTGGAAAGTAGCTCCTGCATTCTTCAGTCCAAAAGGCATTTTGGCATACTGGAAGGTTCCCCAGTGTGTTGTGAAGGCAGTTTTATCTTGGTCCTTCTCATGCACCAAGATTTGATTGTAGCCTGAGTAGCCATCAAGTAGTGACATCCTGGATGCTCCAACTACTCTCTGTAGAATATGGTCCATTTTCGGAAGTGGATAATTATCCTTTAAGGAGGCCTTATTCAAGTTCCTAAAATCTATACACAACCTTATCTCTCCAGTCTTCTTACACACTGGGACCAAATTTGAAATCCAATCAGAAAATCTAATAGGAACTATGATTCCTGCTTTGTAAAACCTGTATACCTCCTTTTCAATTGATGGCAACAGCTTTGGATTGATTCTTCTCAGCTTCTGTCTGAATGGCTTTTGATCTGGCTTGATGGGAATAGTATGCTGGATCATGTTCTTATCATACACTTTCAAGTCTGAATAATCCCATGTAAATACATCAGAAAATTCAGAAAGCAACTTCACATATTTCTCCTTCACTTCAGGGGACAATGTTTTTGACAATTTGACAAACTTGGGCTGATTAGCTGTTCCAATATTCACCTCTTCAACTCCTTTCTCTGTGGGCACCAAGCTTGGCTTATTTGCCACATCATCCTGATCAAACAACTCCTCTAGAGGTATGAGACCTCTAGGAATTATATTATCTTTCAGCTGCAATATGTCCATTTGGTTTGTTTCCATTTCTTGATCATCAGCCACATACTCACCTTCTATGGGAGTGTCCTTGAATTTTCCATCGCCTTGCAAAAATTAATTTATCTCATTATCATCCCAAAATACTTTCCAATACCTTAAATTTTTTAGAACAGCAGGCCTATGTTTTACATGGATCTCAAATTTCTTGTTGGAGTTCATCGGAATCTTCAAGTTACTTGCAGTAGTGGCAAGGGAATCAGCAATAAGATTCTGCATCCTGGGCACTGCTGTCAAGGTGTACTCTGGGAATGTCTTCAAAATGTCCAAAACTGCATTTCTATATGCCCTCAGTCTTGGATGTTTAGCTTGGTATTCTCCTTTCACCTGCTTGATTATTAACTCAGAGTCACCATACACAGAAATCCTTTTCGCCTTCAACTTCTTCAAGATTTTGAGGCCTGTAATCAGAGCTTCGTACTCTGCCTCATTGTTGGAGCAGTCGAAAGCCAACTTATACGCACATACTCTAACATTACTAGGGACTTTTTCAGGCTGGAAAACAGGGCTCTGAATCCATATTCCAATACCTGCTCCATCCTTACCAACCGCTCCATCAAATTCCATACCCCAGAGGCCTTCTTCTTCTTCTTGTAGATGCTGAAATTTGGTTTCTTCCTTCTTTTCACCTTGGCTAATTTCTAGCTGTTCGCTGTCTTTTTTCTGCTGGCAGGAAGGAGGCTCAGAAGTACTTGCTGCTTTGTTCTTTTCCTTTTTGAGGACCTCTCTGAAATTTTCTGAAATCTCAGGTATCTCCTCCACTTGTACCAACTGAACATCCTCATCATTCAAACCACCCTCTGAATATAGGACGAAAGACTCTAAATCTGTGTGGACTGCATTGGTGGGATGGTTTACTGGTTTTTCTTTGCGGGTGATCATGTACTTCATTTTCTTTTCCATATATAACTTCCTCAACTGGCCAAATACAGGGATTGTGGTGTAGGAGAAATCAAGTTGTATGGTCCCCTTAAGTTTTTCCCCCCAAGACCTAGATAGAAGCATTCCAAACCGTGGTGGGACATCAGCAACAACTACATCCATCAGGAAATTTTTAGCTGGGATTTCATCTAAAGACACTACTAAATATTTGATGAGACCAATGCAGTGGAACCTACTTGAATCAAAAGAATACAAATCATGGTATTTTCTAGTAACATCAAGGCCCAACTTCTCCATGACAGCTTTGCACATCAAACTATGCGAGGCCCCGGAGTCTAACATGGTGTTATGCAAGACAAACTCGTGCAACCTAACACTTAGGTAAAAGGGAGGAGCTTCATTTTCTTCAAACTCTTGTGTGGCTGGCCCAAAAATAAGTTCAAGGTACAGTCATCTTCCACATTAACCATATCCAAAAGAGGGTCAATTTGCAAGATTTTAGACACCTGACTTTTATACACACTATTCTTCACCAACTCGGTTAGGGGCACAGACACTTTGAGTTTGGAAATTTTATTTTCTAAATTAAAGGAAGGAGCTTTTTATACCTCTTTAATGGGAGGGTCTTTCTTCTCTGTTTGCTCCTTCACTATGCTCTGCTGGATTTTTCCATTTGCTGTATTAGTAACTGCAGGTGCTTTGCTGGATGAAGGATTAACCGGCTCTGTCCCTTTCCGCTGTGCCTCGTCCTTCATTTGGAGTTCTTTTCTCTTTTGAATGGGACTGATTGTGACGTTTCTATTCCTCAGAGAACACTGCCTTTGCTGGGCTGATAGAGCATTCATATACCCTCTCTAGTAGTCATCAGATTCTTCTTCTAACACCACTTCATTGTCCAGAATGAAATCTTCGTCCCCTTGAATGTCTGGAGTCGCCACTGTGTATTCTTCGTCTTCTGTGAGAAAAATGGGCGCACCATCAGCTGTGAAAAAATGATTGGTTTCAAATAGCAGAACATCGTCATCTGAGTCAGTCCCTTGCACGTAGTTCTGTTGTAATGGCGTTTTAATCTGTTGCTGTGGTGCTGCTTGGTCCTGCGCCCTCTGTTCTCTCTGTCTAATTCTGAATTGCGGCTACTGCTGTCCTCTAAAATTTGGATTTCTTATTTGAGTTTCAGGTCTGTCGGAAATCATCAATCGCTCAACCATCCTTTCCTTTGTACGAATCAGTGTGTCCATTTTGTTGTCTGAAGGAGAGGCTTCCTCTTTCACCACGACTTTCTTTTCAGCTTTGGCTCAAGCTCTTCTCGCCAGCAGATTAGCTTCAATGCTTACTGCTATCTTTTGCATTTCTTCAAGTGACGGTGGATCTATTTCACGCATCTGGTATGCCATATCGGCATCAAAACCATCCAGAAACTTCAGCATAGCTGAATCCACGGGAGGTTTGAGGTTAGCCGTAATAGCATTGTATACCGCATTGAATCTAAAACAATAGTCTTGCACCGTTTCACCCACATTTCTTTTAATATTCTCATATTCAGACAGAATTTGGTGTGGATTCCTTTTCACCTCCCACCGATCTAAGAACTGTGTGTGCAACTCTTGTAAAGTGTGAATGGATCCAGCTAGTAAAGCTCTAAACCACTTTCTAACTTCACCTCTGAAACTTTGAACAAACAACCTGGTAGCTACATTCTCTTCTTCTACTTCATGCAAGTCGAAAAAATCATTCATCTTGTCAACATGTTGTTGGGCTGTAATGCCCTGAGTGGCATCAAAGATAGTAATTTTACTCTGATAGTCAGCAGGCATATCATTAAGAACCTGAGGTAACACCAAGGGTGCATAGCGGGCAGCCATGACTCTGGGTGGGTTTACAACAGGATTTGTAGGATTTGAGGGAGGTGTTGTTGGGGGAGATGATAATCGAGATTTGACTGAAGGGGATGCCGATGAATTAGGAGGAGGCAATGTTGCTCTTGATGATTCTGAAGGCTTAGGAATATAGGTTACAGTGATGGACTGAGGAGAATTCAAAATGTAGTCATCAATGGAATAATTTTCTCTCTGAACTTCGATATCTACAAGAAACTCCGGATCTAAAACCGTGTTTTCAAGTGCATTTTCAGACTTACTTCTAAACAAAGAGAGCTCAAAACTCTTGTCAAAAGAAAGCTCTTCTACAAAAAACCACTCACTGGGCCAAGTATGGGACCTGAGAATAGGTGTAGGATTTGGGGATTCCTCTTGTCTTCTAACTATTCTGGGGATAAGATTTGGATTTTCAAACACAGGGGGAGGATTTGGATCAGGATTAGCCCTTGTATATCTTCTTAAAGCCAGTGTGGTCAACTTACTATTGTACAATATTTACATCAGCTTAGAAGACTCTGAAATATCATCATCAAGAATTTATAAAAAATATATTACTGGGGTGACGAATCTTCCGTGCAATTTTTTTTTAGCATTTTCCCCAGTATGGTCGCCAGAGATGTTAGCACCCAATCTTAACCTCAGGCTAAAAAAGGCAAATCAGGGTAACAACTAAACCACACTCAGCCTTGTAGCTAGCCCTACAAGGATAGGAGAGGGCTCTCTCCATAGAATAGATATTCAATAACACAATAATGAACAGATTTTAGGCTAGATATATGAATGTGAAAATGGGCTTTAATAAATGACTGAAATTGGTAGGGATGTATGGGAAAAAAGGATAGCCTGAGCTGAGGAATTAAATTAAGGATACAGAATATTCCGTGGGGCAAGGTAGGCAGGAGGTTTAGCAATCAAATTGAAATAAGGTGAGGTGGAAAGACTGTTGAGAAGCTGGAAAGGGCATAATACATGGATCCTTTTCAAACAGAAGAAAACACACTGAGTATGAATGAGTCCTCGAGGCAGAGCATATAAGATGGATTCTACCTTTCTAACTTGGAAACATTCAACTGGAAATGTTTATAAATGAATGATGAAACATAACAACGTACATATGAGCACAAAAGAGAGACATATGCTAAAACTCCTACCACATGAATCCCACTAATTAGAGCTGCATCACTTTATTAATTCCCTGCCAAACTGTACAAAAGGAGCCTAAAGCTCACTGCCGCACTATTCCCCTACTTTTGAGTTTTTAGACCTCAGACTCTCTAGCCCTTTTCAAATAATTAGAATTTACAATAAATAGACGAATTTTCCAGGAATACAAATCGATGGAAGAGAAGAAATCACAACTAAAGATAGAAGGCCAAAATCCAATAGTCTCTTCGTAAAAGAAGCGCTTTGTTACATTCGGTCAGCGAGAATGCGAAACATTGCAACGCAGATCTTTTAAATGTTAATTGAAGACACAATAGGAAATCTGATCCTATTTTCCTGTTGTTGTAGATATCTTTATTTTATTTTAGGCCCTCGGCCTTTTGACTGTTCGCTTTCCATCTATTGTTATTCTGTGACTTTCTATAGAATGCTGAAGAAAAATGAATTTATGCTTTCGTGAAGGGAAGAATGTATTTAAACGGCAGAAGGGAAGGGAGATGGAGGTGGTAATCATATGAAAATCGCAATCGAGATCGGGAGGTGGGATGCATTTGAGACGGATCATACAAAAGTTCCGATGCGATTAGTTTAAGCCATGGGAAATCCTTTAATAAACGTAATAAAATGCGATTTGGGATTTACAAAGGGGAAAGGGCCTTTATATTATAATGGGGGTAAGTATCGTTTGGTGCGCCCGGGGATATAGTCACAATCGCAAATTGGAGGGGATCAAAGTTAACCTATGCGGGGAATGTCGATTTGCGATGGCCCGATTCGCTGTGGGCCGTCCAATCGGCAGGGAAGATCGACGGTTGCGATGTCAGTCAGGAGTTTCAATCAGACGGTGCTGCAATTGGAGAATATTTCGATTGATAAATCGGAAGGGGCATTATGGGAGAGCCGATTGCGATGGCCTGATTCGTTGTAAACCATCTGATCGGGGGGAGCAATCAACGGTCAAATATGTATCGGAGGTTGCAATCGGCGGGATATACAATCGGAGGATTGGGGAAGAGACTTGCGATTGATCGGATCGGAGACCTTTGCGATTGGCTCATCGGGGCATGCAAATGGACCTTGCGATTTTGCGATTGAACAACTTTTGCGATTGCAATTTATAACAAAGACTTTAAAATTTATATCATAAGGTTTATATTATATGCGTGGTGGGGAAGTGATATATATGGCGCGGGTTTATATATGATATAACTTTGCTTACGAGGTCTATGGGTGTGGAAAAGGGGAAGTGGTTTTAATTAAATCGCATATGTATTCCAAGTTTTGTAATGTGATTTTTATGATCAGAAAGGGGAAAAAAGGGGTTTTCAAAGGGAAATGATCATAAAGTTAAAATGGAAAATGGGAAATAGGGGGGGGCTTAGGGAATAGAGGGCTTTTACTTCATTTAAGCATAAAATTCAATCCAGAAGTCAGTATTGAGAGTGTAGTATACCGCTGGAAAGCTCTTTCCGGGCTCTTTCTGATGGATCTTCTTTGAAGATGATCTGGTGCTGAGCACACTATGGAAAAATTATCTAAAGGCAGGGACATTACTTTGTGGAGATAACAGCTTCTGAATTGTGACTGAAAGGCAACGTATCATGCTTTCACCTCAAAACATGGTTTTGAGGTGACGCTTGCATCAAACTGAATAAATAATATCTCTGATTTTCTTGTTTGTTGTGCTTGTATTTATTGACGTCCTCATGACCTTGCTGATCTTTATTGACAGTTGACTCATTAATTTGACCTTGGTGAGACCTTAGATACTAATGAGGCCCATCCTATGACCTACTGATATGATTTTGAGAATGAAAGTTACTAATGACTGAAGACCATAGGGGGAGAATCAACAAGTACCTCATGAGGGAAAACTGATAGAAATTACTACCATCAATAAATCCATGACCTAGCAGAATGGTGAAATTTTATTCGGTATGAGACACCTAATATGCAAATGCAAAAGAGCAGTTTTTGATCACTAATGGCATTGTGACCAGACTAACACTAACAACAACTTTGACTGTCACTGTAAGTACTACAATGGTTGATTGTCGGTATAAATAATGGTCTCTTTCCCCATCAAATAGTGCTTCCATTTCTTTACACTTTGTACCAATGCATATAACTCTTTGTCATAGGTGGGATAGTTAGCCACAACTCCATTAAAAATTTAAAAATGAAACGAAATAAGCTTATCATGTTGCATCAGAACTGCTCCCATGGCATAATAAATAGCATTTGTTTGCATCTCAAATGGCTTTGTAAGATCCAGAAGAGACGATACTAGTGTTCAAATGATATTTTGTTTTAAAGCATCAAATTTATTTTTTTCCATATCTCCCCAATGGAATACTTTCTTGACACTTGTGCATGCATATAAAAGAGACACAATGGAAGAAAAATTAGCAATGAATTTCCTCCAATGTTGTGCTACCCCAAGAAATCCTGTTACCTCCGTAACTATATTGGGCTTGGGCCAATTTAGAATGACCTCAACTTTGAAATGGTCTATCTTCAACTCACCTCCTCCAAAAATTTGTCGCAAATACACTAAAGAAGTCTTGCCAAACTCACACTTCAACATATTTAAAAATAACGGTTCTTTTTTCGAGATATCAAGTACATTGTTCACATGCATGACATGTTCATCTTTCAATTTTTTGAATATAAAAATATGATCTAAGCAATGACAAATTCATCTATAAATTGTCTTAAAACAACATCAATAACTCTCATGAAAGTAGCTAGAGCATTTGTTAGACCGAATGCCATAACTAGCCACTCAAGCAATCATTTTCTAGTTTTAAATGCAATTTTCCAAATGCCCTCCTCAGCTATTCAAACTTGATGATAGCCATTTCTTAAGTCCACCTTAGTGAAATACTTTGCATACCTTAAATAATCAAGAAAATAATCAATTTGTGGGAGTGGATAACAATTTTTAACCATGATTTGTTTCAGTGCATGAAAATATTTGCACGTGTGCCAAGTCCCATCCTTCTTCGGTACCAAAACAATCGATGAACCACATGGCAAAGTAGGTGGGCATATGATACTTTTGTTCAAAAATTCTTGGATTTTATTCTTGATTTTCAAACTCTCCATGGTTTACATGCGATAAATACCAATATTTGGAAGTGGAACATCTTGCTGCAGCTAAATCTCGTGCTGAATTCCCCTCTTGGGAGGTAACCCACTTGGTTCTTCAAACATCTCACCATGCTAACTTGCCACATCAAACAAATCATATTTTAATTTTTCATCACATCCTTCAAAAGATTCATATTCAATATCATCCTTTTTCTTTATCATGAAAAGAAAAAACAATTTACTTTCATTAACAAGTCTCTTCATCTACCTTGCAATAACTAAAGAAATATTTAGCTTTTTGCGATGAGCTCTCACAATATACTCCAGTCCATCCTTGACCAAATGATATTTGTTGTCATGGAGATAAAATATCGCTTCCCTCTCATACAAATATGGACTTGCCAAGATAATTCTGGAAATGTTAAGTGGAACCACATCTAACTCAACCTCATCAACAAAGTTTGCAGTAATGGAAAATTGAAATATGCATTTCGTTGTAACCCGTAAATTGGCATTCTTGACTATCCAACCCAAAGGGTATGGATTATGATGTGTTATGATTTTAAGGTTAAAAGTTTTGAAGAAATCTTCTGAAACAAGTTTTTCTTGTGACCGACTATCAAACATTGCATCAATATTTGTATGATTTGAAATCACCTTTACATGTAACAATTCTATCCTTGTGTATTCACTTGGAGTGTTGTTGTGACAATTTCAAGAACTAGTACTTGATATGGCTTATTTTCCCTTTTTGACCATGGCTACAATCTTGGTCTCATCATCGGAATTGGATCCAAGATCATGTTGTGTGGTGGTAGTCATATTTTGTTTCCCCTTATTGTTTGGTTTCTTAGGCATTAGTTTGAGATTTAATTTCAAACAGTGGGCTTCATCATGACCTTCTTTGGAACAATATTTGCATGTAGTTTTCCCCCCTTCTTTCTTAACACTTTCATTCTTTTTTCCCTTCCATTTTCCTCCCTTCTCTTCTCCCTTACCCTTGAATGGTTTCTTGTTACTACCCTCTTCCTAAATGTTCATTCCCCTTGCTTCAATATGTGTGTCTTGCACACATACTTCATCTAAATTTATTGGGTTAAACATAAGGATAGTATGTTTCAAATATGAATGTAAACCCCCAATATATTTCAAGAGTGTGTCTTGGGAATTAAATTTTATTCCTAAAAACAAAGCCCTTTTTCTATACTCCTGGGTATACTCTTTAATTGTTTAACCCTTGAGGTGCCTAAATTTTTTCCAACTCATAATAGCCTTTTTCATATGGGATAGTTGATAAAAATGTATTTTAATTGAAGAAATAAACTCAACCCAACAAATGGATATCTTACCATGGATTTTCATTTCCTCTTGAGTCTTTTCTTCCCACCATACTAGTGATGCTCCTTATAGCCTCAATGAAGCCAATTGGATATTTATGTTGTCTTATTGCAGATTTTGAATTGTACAGTATACGTCCAATTGACTGATCCAATTTTCCAAATTCTCTGCATTTACCTCACCATTGTACACGGGAATTTCAAACTTAATTTCCAACTTGAGTAATGGAGTTTTTCCTTTTGGGGTTTTGGAGTGAGTATGGATGGTTTTTATGGTGGATGTGGAAGATGATGCTGATGAAGATGATGAGCATGAGGATGGTGGAGATAGAGGTGGCTTTACTACACTTCCCTTTGAAATCTTCTCTTCATCCTTCTTATCATCTGAATTTCCTTCTCCATGTGGACGCTTAGAACCTTCTCCTTCCCTTTCCGTAGTGAATGCATCAAACATGATTTTAACCATCCTCTTTATGTCATTGAAGTATCTCTTGAAATCTTCCTCTTCTGAATGTCCTAGATTCTCTCCAACACCTGACATGAAGGCTAAGTATTCAAGCTCAACTTATGATGCTTGTACCTCTTCAATCAACCCAACTTATTTTGAAATTTATACCTCTTCAATTGCAACTTCTGGAGATAAAAATTGAAGTGCTTCAAGTGCAGCTATGAGTGGAACTTTGGTTGAAGATGATGCTCTTGTAGCTATCATTCTTCCAGTCCTAACCTTGGGACTAGAAACTAATAGTTTCCTTCTCCTCTGTAAAACTTCAAGCTTGTAAGCATCACACAATTGCAACTATTAAAACCCTTCTTACACGAAACTCAAGAAAAACAAGAAAATAACCTTTGCTCTGATATCAGCTTGATCTAAATTTTATTCTTAGTTAATGATGTGATAATATCATCTTCATATTTATATTAAAAGTGTTGATTTTTTCTTCTTGTACAAGGGTTTATTGAAGTCCTTATGATTGATTAACCAGTAAATGTGTGGATATTAAGTTGAATACTTGAACATAAAAGAATGGAAACTAAATGCTGAAAAACAACATATAAACATCCAGAAAGCCATCACAATTGAATCAATAATTATTTTTTTGATGAAGGATTTCACCGCTCGTGGGCTACATCTCCTTGGTCCAGCTTCCATGGCATAAACCTTTGTATTATCTCAATTGTAGAAATAATGATGTTTATAGTCTTCTATTTCCTTTGAAACCTGCTCCAATGTGTCCAAAACATCAAAATATACCAATAATGACTCTTCCTAAACCAAAATTGGTCAAAAATTGGCTCAGTTATGGAAAAAACAAATTTTCCTACAATTTCTCCTCCAAATCTCGAGAAGACTCTAGACAGTTCTGCTATTTTGGTGGATTCTGCCAAATATGAAGCTGCCGCTAAATCTGACACCAATTTAATCAAGGATTAACTAGTAGTTAAGACAACTTAACAGGGATAAGCGTGTCTTAACTGTGCGTTTATCTAATTGATATAAACATATTTAATTAGTTTTTAAACCCATGACTTTATATAATAACAAGGTTTAATTAACATCAATCTCTCATTGCTTGAATCCGTTCCACTCGTGGTTTCATCATTGCGGTCATATGGAGGGGGCTGGCCCCCTCTAAACCCCGGTTATTGGAACTGATGAAGCATAAGTGATGAGATCCATCATTAGAAATATTTGGAGCGGTTAATGGTCACCTTTTTGCCTTCTTAGATCTCGTTTTCTTGCATTTTTATTATTATTTGGTTTTATGATGCTAGTATAGGTGGGGATTAAGGCTAACATACTCTGAGTGCCTAATATGAGGTTGAGTGTAGAAAATCATGAATTATTCACATTTTTGTAATGATTTTATCACAAAGACTTGGAGGAGACAGAAAAGAGAAACTATAGGAGGATTTTCCACCCTCCTTAACTCTCAAAGGCATCCAAAGGATCCCAAAGATTCTATTCAGTAATTCGAATTCCAAAGGCACTCGAAGGATCCCTAAGGATACTCTTTAGCAATCCAAATTCTAGAGGGAGCAAGCAACTCAAAGAGGAGTGAACCCAATCTTTGTTTACTTGGAGTCAAGTGGACTCAGTGACCATTTTCTAGGGATTTGTTGGTAACTTCCCTATAGAATAAATAGAGTAGAGATAGAGTTAGGAAGGGGTTGATTCTAGTTAGAACTTTTTTGTAAGCTATGGAGATTTTTATTTTACTCAATTATCAAAGTTTCAGAAATGTATGAGGCTATTCTTTTATGAAATGAGCATATTGATTTCAATTTACTTATTTAGGGTTCAGAGAGATAGGCTCGTGGGTTAGGGCACAATCCATGTGCCTTAGCCTCTCTAATGTATTTGGTCTTTGCTTTCTGTCATTCAATTATTTCTTCTTCTAATAGTTTCATTACTGTTTAGTTTTGATTTCAGTGTGTTTTTGTAGGTTTCATTTTCTTGTGAGTAATAGAATAGAGGAGAAAAACCCAAAATTTGTGGATCAAGGCCCCCTTCTCGTCTCTGTCAATAGAGATCGAGGAGGGTGAACCATCCCATAGACCCAAAAATGGATTTTTGTTCACTGTTACAAGATTAAAAGTAGAGTTGCGTTACCATTTTTCGGTCTTCCTTTGCACTGTATTTTTATGCATTTATCTGTTTCTTTGCGCATAAGTTAGCAGGGTGATTGCAGGAACTATTGCTAAAAACCCAAAGCAGCTCTGTGGCACTTCCTGTTTCATTTTCCATTTATGTTTTCATGCTTCCAACCAGGTCGGTTACGCTCTATTCCCTCCCTTCATTTCATTTGTCACTCTTTTTATTCACAAAATGCTTGAAAAACCTTTAAAGTTTTACCTCTGCCTTTCCTCCTCGAATTTCCTGCGATTGCATTTCTCACTTTTCAACTTTTCTTGGATAACATTTCTGCTACCCCTGAAACTTTGCAATATTATGAACCATGATATCGCATTTCGCATTTCACAACATTTACCACATCAAACTTCGTAGTTCATCGCACTTCGCACTTCGCAAATTTTACCCTGTCTCATTTTGCGCGTCGCAACCTTTATCCTTTTCACATTTCGCACTTCACAACTGTTTCCTTTTTATTTAAGACTCACTGCTCCTTTTCGCCGATTGTGATAAACTTCGCCGCATCGCACATCGCGCTGCGTATTGTTTTTCCTTTTTCTTTGAGACTTACCACTCCTTTTCACCGATTCCGATAGTTTCATAGCACTCCGTCACCGGTCCCACTGCCACATCACCCATCTCACTTTGCACTTCACAACTTTTTGTGAACAACACTTCTGTTATCCCTCCAACTTTGCGATATTGTGATAGCGATATTGCATTTCGTAATTTTCAAATTATTTCTCTCCGAAACATTTTTGTGCTATAAAAATGTTTTAATAAGGTTTAAACCCCTCTTTCCACTTCTAAGCCTTGCTTCATGTGTTAAGCCCTCCCTTAGCCTGTTTAGAATTGTTTCCTGCAAGCTGCAAATCAACGCTTTTTCAATTAGAATTAAGTCATGGATAGCTTAGCTACATCGATAGAAGCATGGTAGATATACCATAGGATAATTAGAGTGCATTTAGCCATTTGGCCAAGTAAAGTGTGGTTTAGAATTAGTTTCCTTTCTGCCATTTATTTTCAGCAATTTAATTTAGTTTCTTTCCATAATTTCCTTTCTTCACATTAAATTAATTTCATTTTCGGCATTTCCTTTCTCAAAATTAGGTTAGTTTCCTTTATGCACATTAAATTAGTTTCATTTTCGGCATTCCATTTCTAAAAATTAAGTTAGTTTCCTTTCTGTCATTTCCTTCTAGAAATTTAATTTTAAGCTTTTACCATTTTTTAGGAAATAGAACCCTTTCGTAAAGTAGAAGAGGATGACATGAACAAAATGCATTTTTTGTGTATATAGCATTGTCACCTCCAAGTTTGTATGAACCCTAGGTTGATAAAGTAAATTAGGGTAGCCCCTGGGAGTTGCAGCAATCTTGGTGCAATACCAAGGTTCATCACTTTTTGGCGTCGTTGTCGGGGAGGTGTCTAGTAGATGCTTTGGTTTTGTTTTATCATTATTTTCTACTTTCTTTTCTTTTCATGTCATTTCAGAAATATTAAAAAAATAAAAATATATGATTTTCATGCCTCGTAGGAGTAGGAATACTCAAACACAAATCTTACCTAAAACCCCCACATCACCTCCTAGCCACCCTTCACTCTTCTTCAGTGGCAATGAGATTGAACCCCCTATAGGAGAGCCTTTTGAATATTTTGAGGATCTTATTGGGAAGAAGAAGAAGACCTTATTTCGAGTAAGGGACCTACTTCACCTATCTTAACCATGGTTGGGATCCAGAGAGCCTTTCACATAAGAGAAGTAGATGGGGAAACTAAGATGAAAAACATTAGCCCCTCATCTCTTCCACACTTCATGGACTTACCTCTGAGGACCCTCACACATTTATGTTTGAAATTGTTGTTGTTTGTAGGACTTATGACTACACCTCTGATGATCATAAGTTGAAGCTATTCCCATCCACCCTTAAGGATGCAACCTTGCGCTAGTTCATGGGTCTGCCTGGGGATAGCATCACTACTTGGGAATAGATGGAAGAGTCCTTTAGTAGCAAATATAAAGAATGTTGTAGGTCCAAGAAAACTAAGGATGAGATCTTTAAGATGATTCTAGGGCCAATTGAATCCTTAGAGGACTATGAAGATAGGTTTCCATTGAACTATAAGAGAGCCAACTCTACTCTCGATCCTGACGCACTTAGAATTATAATTCTTTGAGGGATCGGTGAAGAGATGATAGAAACCTTATATATTCTATCAGGAGGAGAAATCTACCAAAAAATCTATGAAACAATCAAAAATATCTTCCAGAACCATTCTCATCCATTTAGGAAGAAGGGTGGAGCTAGCCAAAGTACATCCAATGCCCCTTCCTCTTCCACCTTCATAAAACACGAGATTGGAAACATGCTAGAGGACTTTAAGAGTGACATGTTACACACCTTGGCTTTGAAAATGGACACAATGCAGGTAAAAAGGAAGCAAGAGGAAGTAGAGAGAGCCTTGGCCTTATTTTGTCCTACATGTACTAGTAAGCAACCAAGAAATGAATGTCCATTGAATATCAAAGTGGTTTTCTTAGTATCTGAGGAGAGTCATAGCATAGAAAAGTGTCCCTCCTTACCTAAAATTAAAGTTGTATATCAAGGTGGGGAAGCAATGCTAGAGCAATTATGTTTCATCAACCAGGGAAGGCCTCAAGGCCCTCGGTCATATCAATAAGGTATGTAACCTGCACCTTACTCTTACAATCACAACAATCAGAGTGCACCCGTGAAACCTTGGTACACCCCCACTCCTACATCCTGGTCTACACCTCCTACTTGGCCTTACAACCCTTTATATCATCCTCAGCTAGTAAACCAACCATTTCAGCAGTATGTTCCACAACAACCTTAGTGGAACAATCGATCCCAAGGGTTTGAGGCCTTATAAAAATGAACTGCCTGCTCTAATTCCTCCTCCCCAAACTCAACCTTAGCTTACTCATGCTGCTCTTCCTAAGCTACCTACACCTGCAAAACCCAATTTGAATCCGAACAACAAAAAGGCATAGCAGGCTCCCAGTGGAGAAATATCCCATCCAGCTTATGTTCTGGAGATACAGGAGGTTAATCTCAAGTTGGGAAGAGTACTCCAAGACAACCATCCTCCATCTCCACCTATAGAGGTTGAGGAGGAAAAATAATAAGGTAACACTCATATCCAACAACCTCCTTTTCCTGAGTGCTTGATCCACCCAAGTCGACACACCCCAGATGAGACCAAAATATTGGGAGAATTGGAAAATTTGTGTGTAAAGATACCACTTCTCTAGGCCATTAAAGATGTCCCTATATACAATAGGCTCATCAAAGAAAATTTCTTCAAGAAACCTGGGAGAAGGAAGAGAGATACCCCCACCATCAATGTGGTAGGACAACTACTTGACCTGATGTTGGGAAAGGCGATATTTCCAAAGTACCTTGACCCTGGTATTCTAGTTGTTGATGTGCATATAGATGGTGTCATAGTCCCCAAAAATCTAATTGATCTAGGGGATGCCATCAATATCATGACCAAGGAAACTATGTTGAAACTTAATCTCCAAGGGACTTTGAGGAAAACCACGACAATTTTGTAGCTTGGAGATGTTAGGTCCCTATATTACTAGTATAGTCCCTTATTGTTGTTAGTATAACCCCCTTATTGTTATTATTGTACCCTTTTAACCCCCATTTTATTATTATTGTGCCCTTAAATTATTATTGTTAGGTCGGCTAGGATTACATTGTGGCCCACTAGGATTACATTATGGCCCCATGGACTCCTATATATAGAAAGGAGGTTTTGTAAATTGTATCATCCAAGAATTGTTCATTTATGTAATGTATTAGAGGTTTCCCCCTCGAATTGGCTCATTTCTAAGGCGTTGATATCTCTTTTCTTCTCTTTTCGGAGCTGGTTACACAACATTTGGTATCAGAGCTTTGGATTCTAGGGTTTCGCTGCTCCAAACAGGTCATCGTGGAATTTTCGCTATAAATTTTTTTCTACGAAGTTTCAGAAGCTGAAATTTTTAGGGTGCGAAGCCGAAATCCTGAAATCCCGAGGAAGATTGCCTAAAATTTCAGAGCTTGGTTCGCAATATTTTCGGAGATATCATTCGTGGAAGTTAGGTCTTTAAGTGTGCTCCTAAATAGGTCATCGTCACATTTTTCGCTATAATTTTTTTTCTATGAAGGTCCAATTTGAAAATTCATGTTAAGCAATCCTGCTGGCACCTGGGTCGTACCTTGTGAGCTTGGTTCCTAACATTTTTGGAAATGATCTCAAGGGAAGGTAGCTTTTTCACCGCCCCCGAATTTCATCTCAAAGAGGGTGATCGTGAAAAGTTCAATAAATCTCTCTCTGGGGATCAGATTGGAGTGTCGTAAAAATTGGTCGCAAGGAAATGGACTGTAGTTTCTTGGCTATCAATTTTAGTGACAAAGGACAAAACAGTGACACGTGTAAAGTCATACAATTTCGCTCTACTGAACCAGTCCAGAATTAGGTCATTGTGGGAGATTGGACACAACTTTGTTTTGGAGAATCCAAATCAGATCAGACCTGTGGAATTTGAAAGAAGCTTCAGAGGGCTACTACAGGGCTGAATTTTAGATATCGAAGATTTTCAATTACAGAGATAATCCAATTTCAATATCGAGCTCCTCAAAAGCAAGTAAAAGGTGTGTATTTTTTTTTTTCCGAATTGCATAAATCTTGTTTGAAGAATCAAGTTGAATTGATTCCAAGGGCATATTGTAGAATAGATATCAGTATTGGATTCTAAAATGGCCCCTAAAAAGAATTCAACACCCATTAAGCCTTTAGAAAGCTATACTATGACTCATGAAGACGAAGAATGGCAACATGACATATCAAAATTACAAGAGCAAGTGCAACAAATTTCGCTCTCGCAAAGAGCAACAAAAAAATGACATGGAAGTTTTGAAGAAAGGTAGAAATAAATAAGGACAGCTTGAAGAAAAGGAAGCTTGGTATATAGGCGTGGAAGCTAATATGGATGGCATGGAAGTGGGCATGGAAGCTAAGATTGATGACATGGAAGCTAAGATCGATGAAAACATGAAAGACAACATGGAAAAAATGAAGAATGATCTAAAAGCATACATGGAAGGCTTGATGACAAGCTTAAAACAAGAAACGATTCCTAATGGCGGAAATATAGTAGAAGAACCTCATGATGAGAACAAAATAAATGTTAATCGTGATTTCATAACCTCTAATGTTGGCGGGAAGAACCATCATATTCCAAAATGGATATGAGGAAGTTTGATGGAAAGGATCCCGTAACATGGATACTACGTATATAACATTGACTTCATAACGTGCGAAACACACAAAAAGGTACAAAAGGTACGCATTACAACTTTACATTTAGAAAAAAATACATTTGTATGGTATCGATGGTTTTGCTCCTGTAAAAAAATTGTCACTTGGTCAATTTTTACGGAGGAAATGATAGCACATTATGAGGATACAAAGAACAACACCTTCTTTAGCCAATCGATAAATCTCAAACAAAAGGGTTTGGGGCACCACATTGAGGACTCCCAAAAATTGAATATAAGGGTAACTGATATTCCAGAGGAACATAGGATTAATCTCTTCATAGGTACTCTAAAGGATAACATCCAACATGAAGTTTGTGTTTTGGAACCTGATTCATTGGAGAAGGCATTCAGGTTGGCAATAAAAGTTGAATGTAAAATTATGGCGACAAGGAAGCCTACCACTCAATTCTATAAAGAAGGAAGTGTTGCTACGCCTAGATTTCCACAACCTACAAGGTTGACACCACAAAAATTGGAAGAAAAAAAGAGCAAAATGGCTTTGCTACAGTTGTGATAGCAAATACACTAAAGGTCATAAGTGTGCTGAGAAGAAATTATTTTACATAGATTGTGAAGAGGAAGAAGAAAATGAACAAGAAGAGGATATACACGAGGAACCAGCCCCAGAAGAGGAAGAAATGAATCCGACCATATCGTGTAATGCACTGGCAGGAATTACCACTCCTCAAACTCTCAAGATAAAAGGACAAATCAAGAAGAGAAAGGTAATAGTGTTGATTGATTCAGGTAGCACCCATAATTTTATTCATTGTAAGGTAGCCAAGGAATTAAATTGTTTGCTATACCCAGCACCAGAATGTCAAGTGATGGTTGCAAATGGAGGAACTATAAATTGCTCTGGAAAATGCCATAATATCAAGCTAACCATGGGGGAATATGTATTGACTAGTCCAATGCTTGTCATTCCTATGGGAGGTGCTGATGTTGTACTAGGAGTACAATGGTTACAATCTTTGGGGACGGTAGCTTTTAATTTTCAAGAACTTTTCTTGAAATTTTTTTCAAAAGGAAAGGAAGTCGAATTACGGGGTATTGAAGGGAAGCCGAGAAGGATAATAAGCTCTAATGTCATGACAAAGCTTCTAAAGAAAGAACATCGAGGCGTAATTGCACAATTATGCTCACTAGAAGTTCCAACATCAAAATCATCTATTTCTGCAGATCTCCAACAAGTCTTGGACAATCATTCCAAGGTGTTTGAAACTCCCAAAGGACTCCCACCTGTTCGTGATCATGATCATGCTATTCATTTGATTCCAGGAAGTGTTCCTCCAAACATCAGGCCTTATAGATATCCTTACTTCCAAAGGAGCGAAATTGAACGTATGATTGCAGAAATGTTAGAGGCGGGTATAATTCAACCTAGTCAAAGTTCTTTCTCTGCTCCTGTAGTATTGGTACACAAGAAGGATGGATCATGAAGAATGTGTCCGGATTATAGGGAGCTCAATAAGCTCACCATTAAAGATAAATTTCCCATTCCTGTGATTGATGAATTATTGGATGAATTACATGGAGCAATTTATTTACCAAGTTGGATCTTCGTTCAGGATATCATCAAATTAGAATGAAGACTGAAAATATTCCAAAAACAACATTTCGAACTCATGAGGGTCATTATGAATTTTTGGTCATGCCTTTTGGCCTTACCAATGCACCTTCTACATTTCAAGGGTTGATGAATTCCATTTTCAAATGCTTCCTTAGAAAATTTGTGCTAGTATTTTTTGATGATATACTAATCTACAGCAGGTCTTGGAAGGATCATGTTGAACATGTTGATAGGGTGCTCAAACTATTGCGGGAGAAACAATTATATGCAAAAAAATCCAAATGTTTCTTTGGAGTACAAGAGGTGGAATATCTGGGTCATATTGTATCTCACGAGGGTGTTAAATTAGACCCTAACAAAATTAAAGCCATTAAGGAATGGAAAGTTCCCACAACCATAAAGCAGTTGCGAGGATTTCTCGGGTTAACAGGGTATTATCGCAAGTTTGTTAAGAATTATGGGAGAATAGCAGCACCTCTAACAACATTATTGAAGAAAGATGCATTTTCATGGACTCCCGAAGCAACTAAGGCCTTTGAACGTCTTAAAGAGGCAATGTGCCTAGCACCGGTCTTAGCTACACCAGACTTCACAAAAACCTTTATTGTGGAATGTGATGTCTCAGGAAATGGAATTGGTGCAGTTTTAATGCAGGAAGGAAGACCCATTGCTTTTGAAATTTGTCCAATCAAAGGAAAGTATTTAAGGAAACCTATTTATGACAAGGAAATGTTAGCAATACTACATGCACTAAAGAAATGCCGAACTTACCTAATGAGAAGACACTTCAAGGTAAAATCTGATCATGATAGTCTTAAACACTTTTTGGAACAAAGACTATCGTCAAAAGAACAGCAAAAATGGGTCACAAAGATGTTGGGTTATGACTTTGAAATAATCTACAAAAAAGGAAAGCTTAATGTTGTTGCAGATGCACTCTCAAGAAAGAATGAAGAGGTGGAAGCATTGCTTTGTGCCATTTCTATTATCCAACCAGATTGGATAACCGAAGGAAGACATGAATGGAAGAAGGACAAAGATGTATGGACACTCATTCAAAAGTTGCAGCAAGATTCTAGTATATCTGATACATTTAGTTGGAAAAATGATTCCTTATCGTACAAAGATCGCTTATATCTTTGTAAGAATTTCCAACTAAAACAAAATATTCTTCTGGAATTGCACACTTCTCCTTTAGGAGGACACTCAGGATTTTTAAAAACGTACCACAAGGTGAAGAAAGAATTTTTTTGGGATGGCCTTAAATCTGATATTCAAAAGTTTGTGGCAGAATGTTTGGTTTGCCAGCAGAATAAAGTGGAAACAATTAAGACCCCAGGACTTCTACAACTTTTATCCATTCCAAGTCAACGTTGGGAGGAGATTTCAATGGATTTTATCACAAGTTTACCTAAGTCTGAAGGAAAGAGTGTCATCATGGTGGTAGTTGATAGACTTACCAAGTATGCACACTTTTGTGCATTATCTCATCCATTTAAAGCAAGTACAGTTGCTACTACATTTATGGACAGAATTCAAAAGCTACATGGAAGCCCAAGGGTTATTGTGGGTGACAGAGATCCCATTTTTACTGGAAATTTTTGGACGGAGTTATTTTCTTGTTTGGGTACTCAATTAGCTCATAGCTCATCTTATCATCCTCAATGCGATGGTCAAGCTGAGATAGTGAATAAATTTTTGGAAGGATATCTTCCTTTTTTGTATCTGATAAACAAACACAATGGGTCAAGTGGTTACCTCTCAATGAATGATGGTATAACACTTCCTTCCATACTGCAGCAAAAATGACCCCATTTATGGCACTTTATGGATATCATCCACCATCCATCACATCATCTTTAAGGGAAAATTCGAAGGTTCAAACAGTGGAAGATCACATCGAGCATCAGCAAGAAGTTCTCCAACTCTTAAAGGATAACCTGAATTTGGCACAAAATCGAATGAAACAACAGGCAGATCAACATCGCAGCGAGAGAAGTTTTGATGTAGGAGATTGGGTATTTTTACGGCTACAACCATATAAACAAATGTCCCTCAAGCAAGCTAAGAAGGATAATAAATTATCACCAAAGTACTATGGTCCTTACAAGGTGATGCAAAAGATTGGTACTATGGCATACAAATTGGAGCTTCCTGCTTCTTCGCGAGTACATCCAGTTTTCCATGTTTCATGCTTAAAGAAGGTTATAGGTGAAAATCTTCCAGTTCAAACAATATTCCCAGAACTTGATGAGGAAGGAAAAATCATATTGGAACCGGAAGCGGTCATGGAAACAAGAACTCGACAGCTACGGAATCGATCAATTTCAGAGTATCTCATCAAGTGGAAGAACTTACCCACTGAAGATTCTACATGGGAGGATGAGAATTTTATACAGAAGCACCTAGAGCTACTCAAGCGTTGAGGACAACACTTTTTTGAAGGAGAGGGGCATGTTGGGTCCCTATATTACTAGTATAGTCCCTTATTTTTGTTAGTGTAACCCCCTTATTGTTATTATTGTACCCTTGTAACCCCCATTTTGTTATTATTGTGCCCTTAAATTATTATTGTTAGGTCGGCTAGGATTACATTGTGGCCCACTAGGGTTACATTATGGCCCCATGGACTCCTATATATAGAAAGGAGGTTTTGTAAATTGGATCATCCAAGAATTGTTCATTTATGTAATGTATTGGAGGTTTCCCCCTTGAAGTGGCTCATTTCTAAGGCGTTTATATCTCTTTTCTTCTCTTTTTGGAGTTGGTTACACAACAGGAGATCGGTCCACAGTAACTCCAGAATGAATTGTTGAGGATGTTATGGTTACCATTGACTCTTGGGAGTATCTTATATATTTTTTAGTCCTACAACAAAAAACCAAGTTTAATGGTTATCCTCACATCTTAGGGAGACCTTGGTTAGACATTGTAGATGCTTATATTAGTTATCGGTCTAGAAACATGACTAAAAAAATGGGCCTTTGTCTAAACAACTAGGGTTATATCCTCTAGCCTAGCCTTCCATTGATCATGATCTCCCTATATGGTTTGAGGATGAAGAAGATGAGTTATATAAAACTGCCCCTATGTGTACCATAGATGATATTCTTAGAAGGGAGCGGCTTGATGAGGATGAACTCATTGACTATGCCATTCAAAACCAGTCCTCCACTAACATTCCTCTTGAAACCTGAGTGAAAGAGTCTAAAAGCAAACCTTGGATGGAAGTGCACTCAGTTGAGTCAACCTCTGAAACCACCAAGGCTATTGAGTTTGGCCCATCCAGATCTCTTAAAATCAACCCAAACCTCTTGAATGAAGAAGAGAAGCAGCTATTGCAACTTTTGAAAGAAAATCTTGAAGCGCTTTCTTGGGATTATAGGGACATGAAAGGGGTGCATCCTTTAGTATGCAGACATCACATTTACATCAAAGAAGGATGCAAGCCTGTGAGACAACCCAAAATAACGATGAACCCATCTCTGAAGGACATAGTCAAAGAAGAGCTGCAAAAACTATTGGATGCAGGATTCATATATTCTATATCTGATAGTGAGTGGGTATCCCCTCTTGTCCTAGTCTCAAATAAGAATGGGAAGCGGATAATTTGTGTTTATTATCGATAACATAACAAATCCACCAAGAAAAAAAACTTCCCTTTTCCCTTTATAAATCAAGTCGTGGATGGCCTTGCAGGGAAGAAGTTATTTTCTTTATTAGATGGGTTTAGTGGGTACAATCAGGTTGAAATCAACCCTGAAAACCAGGATAAGACTACTTTCACCTTCCCTTGGAGTACCTTCGGTTATGGAGTCCTACCCTTTGGGTTTTACAATGCCCCGGCTACCTTCCAAAGAGCTGTCCTGAGCATATTTTATGAGTTAGTCCATGAATCTCTCGAAACATACATGGATGATTTCACACCATATGGGGATGACTTCAACGAAGCTCTCTCCAATTTGGGTAAAGTACTAAGAAGGTGAATTGAGATGCTTCTCTCCTTGAGCCCAGAAAAATGTGAATTCTTGAAGAAAGCAAGGATTGTATTAGGACACTCCATATCCTAAGTAGGAATATAGGTAGACCCAAACAAAATCACTATCACCAAAAGGGTACCTCCACCTCAAAAGAAGAAAGATGTCAAGAGTTTCTTCATCTTAGCTGGTTACTATAGAAGGTTAATCAAATATTTTAGCAATATGGCTTCGCCAGTATTTGGGTTATTGGCCAAAGATTCTGAATTTTTTTGGTTCGGTCCTTATCAAGAGAATTTCAAGGTCATTAAAAAAAATTTTACTACCAGCCCCATCCTCTAAGGTCCAAATTGGACTCTGCCTTTCCACATCAACACTAATGCATCTAAAAAATATGTAGGGGCAGCATTAGGAAAATTAGAGGACAAAATCCCTTATGCCAGTTATTTCATCAGCAAGAACTTGTCCAAGGTCGAACTAAATTATATTGTTACTGAGAAGGAGATGTTAGCCATTGTCCATGCTTTGAACAAATTCAGGAGTTATGTACTTGGATACCAGACCTTTGTTCAGACTGACCATGCAGCCATCAAGTACTTAATGAACAAACCATATGTTAATGCTAAGATAATTATATGGTTGTTACTTTTGCAACAATTTGATTTGACTATTGTTGATAAACCTGGAAAGTAAAATGTTGTTGCAGATTTTTTTTCCTGGTTAGCTCTCCATTCAGGTGAAGAAGGAATGGTGGATAACCAATTTCCAAATGAACATCAATTTTCTATATCAGCACTCTCATCATGGTTTGTTTATATAGCCAACTACTTGGCTTTTGGGAGACTCCCTCCTAATTTTTCATTCAGGGAGAGGAGCTGAATCATCAGAAAAAAGTGCCCCTTTCACCGACTAGGGGAAACATTTTCAAGCTAGGCCCTGATCAAATCCTAAGGAGATGTATGAGGGAGGAATAAGTTTTTGATATCCTCTCTGCATGTCATGATAGCCTATGTGGAGGCCACTTTGATGCAAAGAGAATTTCTTACAAAGTTTTGCAGTCAGGATACTATTGGCCTACCCTTCACCAACATTTCAGAAGATACACCAGTAGGTGTGACCAGTGCCAAAGTATGGGGAAATCCACTCAAAGGGATGATGCGCCTTTACACCCTCAAGTGGCTCTCGAGCCATTTGACAAGTGGGGCATGGACTTTATTGGACCTATCGATCCACCATCCGAATAAAAGAAGTATATCATAGTCTGCACTGATTACCTGACAAAGTGGGCTTAAACAAAGGAAGTGAAGGTATCAACCGAGGAGAAAGTAGAAGAATTTCTGAGCAAGAATGTGTTTTACAAGTTTGGGTACCCTAGAGAAATAGTCATTGATCGGGGAGCAAAATTCACCTCTCACCTGATTGAGAATATTTTGAGGAAGAAAAAGATTAAGCATAAAACTTCTACTGCCTATCACCCTCAGCCAAATGGCCAAGCAGAAGTAACCAATAGAGTTTTATATAACATCCTCACTATTGTGGCTCAACTGCAATTCTGTTTATTATATTTTTCAAAATACAAAAAAAAAAAAAATTGTTGGAAAAGGTAAAATTTTTGTATGTCGAAAAATAATTTTGATTATGTATTAACATTATATGCAGATATGTGAAGGCAGGTCAAGTCGAGCTTATTTTCAAACTCAAAAGAGACTCACGCTACAGAATATGGAATAATATCAGGAGGGTTACACCATGGAGAAGAACAAGTTAGTAATCAAGATCGTTTATTTGTTAAAGGAACATATGCAAGCTTGTTGAATGAAATTGTATTCGTTATTGAAGAAATCGTATAGATTTCCTGAATGTAGAGAACTGGCATTTTCCTTAAAAACTTAAGAGTTTTTGAAGCATAAAGGGGGAAACTCGATGGTGAGGATCAAGTCACATAAACGATAGTGAGTGATGGATGGACCAGATCACATAAGACAATTGGTGCATATCGCACATCAATGATTCTTGTGTCTATTGCTAAATCTTTGCATGGAAATTGATTTAAGTTGTGATGATATATATATGGGAGGTGGTGATGCAATGCAAAGATATTTCACATCGGATATGATAAGGTTTGGCGGCGATCGCAGAAATTGGAAATTAGTAATGTTGTAGAGTGCGACAAAAAGCCTGGATGTGGGGTAGTTTCAAAGGTGAACTCCAAAGGATTTCAAATCCGAATGTAAAGTGTTTCCTGTGTTAAATCACATCGGAGGAGGATAAGGAGTATTATAAAGTAAAATCAGTGAAACGCCGAAATGCAATAGAAAGAAAATGCGATCCATTCTTCAGAAGTGAATAAAATATATTTCAAGTTCAAGTCCTATGGCGATTGGAGGAATTGAAAATTGTAATCCCCCACTTGATCCCATAAGACAAATTTTGATTAGCTTTTAATTAATCTATAAATAATGACTTATAATTTTTGAGTAATATCTACACTTGTGAAATTGTAATTTTATTTTTTCATTTCTAATATGTCTTCTCAAATCAAATCTTAGATGAGGTATGCCCTTCCCTCATTTAATTCTAAAATCAAATATCTAGATTTTGTACATCCAATATCTCATCTCAATTTACATTTTGGTCTTCTCCCATTTATTTTTGAATTAAATATCTATATAAGGTAGGAAATTCAATGTTAGTAAATGAGAAGGATGGGGGGTAGTCATGAAATTAATGGCAAGTAGTTGAAGTGGATGAGAGGAAAATATATACAAGGGAAGGAGGATGAGAGGAAAGGGGGGGATTCTTTTTGGTCTTGTTTGGCATTGGAGAGGATTTTGGGCTTGTTTGGCATTGTGGGAGGATTTTGGTCTTGTTTGGCATTGTGGGGGGATTTTTTTGGTCTTTTTTGGCATTGGAGAGTATTTTGGTCTTGTTTGGCATTGTGGGAGGATTTTGGTATCATTTGGCATTGAGGAGGATTCTGAGTCTTGTTTGGAGTTGGAGGGTGTTGATTCCCACTCGGACATAGTATAGCTGGTTGGACTTGGGCTCGGAGGGCTAGGGAGGTTGTGGAGGTTCCGTGGGCTAGGAAATCAATCAAGCTAGTGATACAGGTATTCTTAGATTCTTAAATACTTATATAAATTGATGGAAAAAGAAAAGAAATGATTTTTTTTAATATGTTGTAAATAAATTTTACTTGTATATTTTCATCAAATATATGTTGAAGATAGAAATATTTTAGTCTCCTTCATGTTGTGTTCAATTTCAATGATATATTTGGTTTAGTTAGAAGTCCTAGAATAAGTCTTCACATATGGTATCAGAGCCCAGATTCAAAATATGAGGCCTAAAACCCTCAACCGTTGCGAAATTATATTTAAAAAAGAAAAAAGAAACAAACAAACTTATAAAAACAATGCTATATATATATATATATATAATAAAAAAATGTGAATGTGAATTTCTTTCTTTTTAAAGAAATGGAATAATCTGACCTGTAAGCAGCTTCTCTGCCTGAAGGTGGAACCAATTTCGCAATGCTAAATTTCTTTGATCATACATGTGTTCACCTGCATTATCTCCTTTCATTTTTACTTCATCCGCAAATATAATTACTGCAATCCGGCCTTGGGCAATGAGCTCTATGCCTTCCCTGTGTAGCTGTAATGTCTCAAAACACACACACATTTTCCCATGACTGAACATGGCCCTTCCTGAAATCGTCTGAGCTTAACCACCAATTTGTTATTAATTTGGTATCCACCAGTCTAGACAAATCAGACCTTTGATAAATTTGTGATGAATATTGCAATGCATGTTTGAAAAGCTTGAAGTCAAAACTCAAAATGTATTCTAGGCCTTGTCCCCAATAGAAAGTCCAAAAAGAACATGCTCCTGTCCAATATCGAGCAATTTTTTTATTTGCTGCAACCTTTTGGCATGATTTTATTCTCTGCTTCCATTCCTCTTCGCACTTTTCCCCTTTTTATAAGCTTTTTGGACGTAAATTCAGCTCTAGGAGTCCTTCAGGAGGAGTGATAAGAAGTTTCCTCCTTTGCACGTCAACATCTGGAACAATGTCTTTCACAAATGGTATCCATATCAGAGGGGCAGAAATTTCTTCTTCTGATGCTGCAACATTTATATTGGGAACATTGACTTTAGTTTTCCTTAACATATCTCGAATTGAACTCGCTACCTCTTCAACAATCGACTCTTCAATAACCAAGAAGTTAAGGAGGAACCCACCTGTTCAGTACCACTTTTTTTTCAGAACTTCTCCTTCTCGTCGCGAATCGAGCTCACTACCTATTCAACAATTGACTCTTGGATAACCAAGAAGTTAACGAGGAACCCACTTGTTCAGTGTCATCTTTCTCATAAGCTTTCAAGACTTCCTGCAGCTTCTTAACTAAGGTTAGTGTAGCAGTTGCCCTAATGTTGTGCATAATACATAAGTGACACCCCAATACTCTCATGCCGCACACCTCTAGATTTCATTGCTGTTAAAACTCTCTAATACAAGCCAATAGAAAGGACAGAAATATTTTCAACCCACCAATCACCAGAATTATCTGGCTGGCCATTACTATGAAGCCGGCCTAAACTGCTGTAGTCTAACTGTGAAAAACTTGATGCAATTTTCTCGCTGCAAGCCTTTGAAGTAATTGCATCAATACATCTGCTGAAAATTTTAAACTCCTCTGTGAGAGGAAGCAGATTATCACAATTTTGTAACACTTCTAAGGATTTCTCAAGAATTTGGCTCGCAATTTCTTCCATATATACTTCAGTTCACGACACAAGGTTCTCTTCAGCATATTCTTCGGTCCCTTCAAGGTATTCGGCTGCATAACAAAGGGAAGCCACATTTGATATGGTGATCTCAAAATTTATGCCATAAAAAAACTTTGCAGTAAGTTCAAATGTAAAACCAGGGAACTCCAGCTTAGAAACATCTAAATCTCTACCATCTGAATCTTTTCCATCACCGTAATTCAGAGTTTTGGTTTCATTAAACATCGCCGCTTAGGAACAAAATGCATGCCTTGTTTCTTAGTTCTGCAAGTCTATATGCTCGAAATGCTCGAAGTGTCATTGATAAGTAAGGCTCTGATCTTCACCAGAAGCCAGATGTAGGCAGGATGCTTGCTGCGGAAATTGCAATGGTTACCGAGTTGGGTTTCATGCCCCCGCATTTGCCAAAGCAGTTGCACAAGGCTTCATCAACACTCCCATTATGGACATAAACTGCCATCATTGCATTCCTTGTGACTGTGTTAGGCCTCCTGAATTCCATTTTCATTTTGTGGAAAATTTTAAGCAGCTCATCAAAAATTTCCATTTTAGGCATAGCTTGCAATGATTATATTCCACAAAACTAGATTTATTTGCAAAATTTTGTCAAACACATTTTGCGCAAATACCATAATCCCGTAGTATACATACAACATTGCACACAAAAAATTTGACTCGAACCCACTCATGATTATGTGATTATGAACCTCCTTGCCCCGTTTGAGGGATCTGAGATGCGCACAGGAATTGAGAAGAAAGGGAATGGTGAAATTGTCGAGCTGTATATATTTCCTTCACATGTGGGAGAGAATCACAAGGGTTTCCTCACAATGCCCATTGTTGACATGTCCTCGGATCATCCAATTCCATAAGAACACATCTGCTTCAGTCAATCTATCGAAAACCAAACGTGCCTCCAAAAACCATTTACTTCCCATGAATGCATTCTGCTAAAATCCATTTTTATAATGTGTGCATGGAACCCTCATTGGCACATGCTTGCAACATAAAGGTTTTTTATTCGTAACATATAGATAGTGTGTTTTGATAATAAGTGAAAGAGAAAATAACGAATGGACAAGAACTATATCAAACTTTAGAATATTAAACCTGTCATAAGCCAATTAATAATTAAATTTATAAATTGAGAAATTAGAATTATTAATGCTTCATTAAGGATCATTAAAGAAAATACTAACTTAACTATGGAAATTTAGGAAAACCAAATTAAGGAAACTTTAGTTGGAAATCGGAAAGATTTTTCACGTTATTATGATAATGTAGGGAAATCAAGCTAAAGAAATTTTAGTTGGTAATGGGAAAATTAAATTTTTGTTAAGGAAAATTCAGTTTGAAATTAAAAAAAAAAAAAAATGAAAATGAAAGTTAGTTGTGAAAATAAGATTTATTTAAATCTAATTCATAAGGTTTTGGATAAATAGAAGGCGTTCTTATATGTAAGTCATTCTTTCAATTCCCTACTTTAATAAAGTAGAGCATCATGTTATGTAATAGATAATATAATTAAAGTTATATAAAATAATGTATATTTAGTAAATGAATATATTTATTTTATTTTCATCTCAAACATTTTAGGCATGGTATCAATATATTTTCACATTTAAAATTTTTGAATGAAAAGTAAACTAGATTATATATATATATATAATCTAATTGGAATTTTAAGTTATTGTCTTATCCATTATATTTTATACCTTCATCTTCAAAGGACATTTTGGGTGGAGAATATGCTCAAAGAGCGAAAGAACTATAGTCAAAGGATTGTCCTGGTAAAATCTTAACAACCATTGGAGTTGGTTTCTCATTTTAGTTTCCAAGGTAAATATTGTGTTGATTGTGCCTTGAATGGTTTTGATATTTCTATGTCTAAGGAAGAAATATGTGATCTCTTCGTCATATATAAACTACTTATTGAAATAGGATTAACGGTTTATTAGTGATTACACAAGAATGGTTCCAAATTTCATTCTAGAAGAGAATTAAAAAAAAAAACCAACTAGAGCGAACTAATGCTTGAGTATATTAAGCCAATTCATTAATTATGGTAATTAAATAAAGTAATTTGGTGCTAATAAAGCATTAAAGCATGACTGGCACAGCCTTTGCACTAGTAACCTAACTAGTACTAAGAGAAAATTTGTAGGAGCTCACACATGAGAGGAGATCCTTCGAGATCTGATCGATATTTGTAATGATTGATTACAAGCATAGTAAAGGAAAAACTTATACCTGTCATTATATATGTGTGTGAGTCAACTAGGGATAAACAAATCCTAAGTTTCATTAATAAGTCTTGTATGGAACAGATAATTGAACATTTAAAAATGGTGAAGACGCGAGAAAATCAAGGTCAAGGAGGATCATCACAAGGACCTCCTACAAATAACCCATTTCCATCACCAAAGTTGGTTCTTATCTTACGCTCCCTGGAAGCAATTAACGAGACCTTAAGAGGGCGCCAAACAACTGAAGTGGAAGTAGAGCACCGTCCATCAGGGTTAGGAAATATCGAGGGGTCAACAAACTCTCAAAGAGGACCTCCAATCAAGGACATTACGAGAGAGCTCAAAAATATTAAGCTCCCAGAGTTCGCTGGAGGTCATGCTAGTGAACGAGTAGAAGCTTGGTTAGAGGGAATGAGAAGGTGCTTTGCACTAAGAGATTATAATCCCAATTCAAAATCTAAAATAGTAATATTCCAACTTAGAGATAGTGCCCTAAACTGGTGGGGTAACTTAGAGTGTCAACTACACCTCATTCCTGACATGGTTACCTGGGAACTATTTGAGGAGAGATTTAGGAAAAAGTACCTACCAACATTTTATGAAGAACAACAAGTAGGAGCCTTCCATGCTTTGGTACAAGGAAACCACACAGTAGAGGAATATGAGATTAGATTCATGGAATTGGTCAAGTATGTCTCCTACATGGACACTGATTAGCACCAAGAAGATCGTTTCATTTATGGATTGAACCCTAAAATAAGGGAAACGGTACAGATGTGGAAACCATCCTCAGTTGTAGAAGTTGTTGAACATGCTCTTTATGTTGAAGAGCACTTAGAATTAAAAGGTGGAAATTAAACCACTTTTCCACAGCAACCAAGGTTTATGGGGAAGGCCCCTCGTACCTTCTCCAGGGGAGGAAGTCTGAGGCCACCGCCATATGGAAATAGGGTTGTGCCCAAAATGCCGACAATGGGGATTTCATTTGTAGCCAATACAAATTCAACGACATCTTCAAGGGCTCATACAAATCACATTCAGACATGAGGAGCCACCAGTACGCGTAGGGGTCTTAGGGGAAGGATCTCTTTCCAAAGAACTCCACAACATTTTGTTCGGAGTCAACCTCACATCACTTGCTGGGGATGTGGGGGACCTCATTACCAATGTGATTGTCCTGAGTTACAAATAGGTAAAAACCATACAGAAGGAAAAGCACCAATCGGGAAGCAAGCAACCCCCATCGAATCTATGTAGCAGTTGATAACCACCAAGTTGAACACTAGTCTGTTGTGGTAGAAAGTGTAGGTATGATAAACAATGTAAAAGTTCAAATTTTGTTTGATTCTTGGTGCTACAGATAGTTTCATTTCACCAGTTTCATTAGAAAAATGTGGGTTGGCAGCCTATGAGCATGATGACTTTAAAAAAGTCGAAATGGCTTCTGGGATAAAACAAGCAGTAGGACCTAGTGTTAACCAATGTCAAGTGAACCTCAGGGTGTGTACAACCAAGTTAAAGGCGTATGTCACAAAATTGGGGACTTACGATGTAATCATTGGAATGGACTGGATTGATGCTCATCGAGTTTTGGTAGACTGTTTCAAAAAGAAGTTGATCTATCTAGATGATGAAGGTAGGTCAATTGAGATTTATGGTATCAAAAGAGAAGTGTCCCTACAATTCATCTCCACAATGAAGATAAAAAAATTTCTCCGACAAGGTTGTAAACTATATGTGGTTGAGGCAGGAAGTGACCAAAAATGGCCCGCCCTAGGTCAATACCCAGTTTTGTCAGAATTCAAGGATGTTTTCCCTAAGGAATTTCCCGGATTACCACCTATGAGGGAGATCGATTTCACAATCAACTTTAAACCTGGTGTGGAACCAATATCCAAGACACCCTACAGGATGACAGCCCTAGAACTTTGTGAGTTGCAGATGCAGTTAAAAGAAATTTTAGACTTGGGATTTATTAGACCTAGTATTTCACCTTTGGCTGCACTAGTAATTTTTGTCAAGAATAAGGATGGTTCCTTAAGGCTATGCATAGATTATAGGGTCTCGAATCTAGCCATAATAAAGAATAGGTACCCAATACCTAGAATAGATGACCTATTTGACCAAATGAAGGGAGAAACAGTTTTATCAAAGATCGATCTATGATTTGGATACCACCAATTGAGGATCAAGGAAGGTGACATCCCAAAAACTGCGTTTCAGAATCGGTTTGGGAACTACGAGTTCATAAAGGTACCATTTGGTTTTACCAATTCACCAGTATTATTCATGAGTCTCATGAATGGTGTGTTCAAGAAATATTTGGACCAATTTGTGAAAGTATTCCTAGATGATATTCTAGTCTATTCCAAGAATGAAAAGGAGCATGAAGAGCACCTAAGGTTTGTGCTAACCTGCTTAAGGGAAAATCAATTGTATGGAAAATTGTCAAAATGTTCCTTATTTCAAGAGAAAAGTCATTATCTTGGGAACATCATTTCAGGAGAAGGGATTTCAGTTGACCTAGCAAAAGTAAAGGCCATAATGGATTGGACAGTGCCAAAAAATGCTCATGAGGTGCATATCTTCATGGGGCTAGCAGGTTATTACCGTAGATTTGTGGAAGGGTTTTCAAAGATTTCAAAACCTATCACCACATTACAATGAAAAGGGGTTAGGTCACTACAAGGAAAATACCCTCTAGTGGATGTTTTTGAGGAACCACAAAGAAAAATACCCCATACATCTGTTCCTAGCGGAGGTTACTAGAGGAGGTTGGCGGGTGGAGGGTTTTGCGGATGTTTTCTTATCGGTGCTCTTATCGTTAAAACTTGCCCCAGTGTTCTCAAAAAAATAAAGCACTGGTGTGGCCTAAATAATTGGCACATCAAACATCGTGCACTTCGTACACACATGCCCAGTGCGTCATAATATAATAGAGCACCGATTCCTCACAACTCGTCCGCGTCGGTGAATTATAAAACATGACGCCAACACCGAAACCACGTGGTGCGGTAGACAGAAACCGCACCGTTACATCATAAAAAATGCGCCGAAACATAAACTGACTGGTGCGTTTGCAGTAAAGAGTACCGGTGCACCTATAAATAATGCACATCGGTAAAGGGTTGAATTAAACGACAAGAAACCTGGATTTTTCAGTTTTCCAGTGCTCTTGAGCTATCAATTACCGGTACACACGATACCATAAAACGCACCAGTGCGCACCGAACATTGGCACATCGGAAAACGTTCCCGAGGTACACACTATCGGGGTGTCCAATTACTATAACGCATCGCGGTGTTAATAATCTTCTGCACCGGTGCATCATAAAACACTGCGCCAAAATAGAAACGAACCGTGCGTTCTTCTCTAAGAGAATCGGTGCGCCAGAAACAACACACACTGGAATAGAATTATATATATATATATATATATATATATATATATATATATATATATATATATATATATATATATATATATATATATAATTAAGGCCAAAAAACCGGTGCTTTGCAACTATTATGCACCGGTGCTTTACCATTACACTGCCCCGGTGCATCATAAAATTTTTGTGCCGAAACTGAAACATCCCGGTGCGTGGTTAGGGAAATGCCTTGGGGCATTATAAACAACGTGCAAAAGTTGATGCCACCTGGTGCAGTTTCCCTAACCGCATTGGTGTGCTTATAAAATCCCGCGCACTGGAACAGGGTTAATAAAAAAAAAATTATGTCCAAAAAACTTCATTATTCACTTTCCTTAGTGCTCCAGAGCTCTCAAGCCCTGGTGCTATTTCCTTATTTTTGAGCCGCCCTACCATCGATGCTCTCATTGCACCCATTGCACGCACTATTGCTCTACATTTCCAACCAATCTGCAGCTTGCATTTTGAAAAACAGTGTGCAAATTTTATTTTCCAAATTTTACAACCAATATGCCTCCTCGACCGTGAAATGTATAGGTATTTTTCTAGTTTTTTTTATAATTAAGCCATTTACTGGATTAGATATTGAAATAAACTTAAAAATAACCATTAAAAAAAAAAATTGTCACGCAGTGTGCTCGAGCTATTCGGATCACACCAGTCATGGTGCTACCTGTAAAATTATAGGCAGCACTGCTACCGGTGGTAACCGCACCGTTTCCGGGGCAGTTCCGGAAGGTGCCCTGAATAATTTTAAATTTAAAAAAAAAAGGTGATGCGCTCATTTATCTAGGTGCACCGTTGACCCCAGAAATCACAGTGCGATGCGTTGACTACATTTTTCACCTCGGTTTATGTCAGCACACCGCATTTTACATTCTAAGAGGGTCAACGGTGCAGCCGAGTAAAAGACCACATCGTCAAATATGACATTGTCATGAATTCGGTGCACTGACACGACTATACGTGTCAGGGTGTATATTTCAGTCAGTGCACCGCTATTCTGAATTATATACAGTCCGTGGTGCTTGAAAAATAGACATCAGCATCGAAGTCGGTGCAGTCAGTTTCTTTAGCGACCCCAAAGATGGTGCACTAAATTATTATAATGCACTGCCACCGGTGCGTGACTGTTTTTATGGAGCACCGACTTGTATGTATGTTTTTTTTTCAAAAAAAATTATATATGTATATTTATAAATACATTTTTGTTTTAATAAAAAAAAAAATATTTAAAATGGCAATGATTCAAAGAGAACAGGAGCAACAACAACAACAACAAGCAGAACAGTATGACATGATTCGCCAATGGGGGGCGATAGAGAGGGAGAGATATGGATGCCCTCGCCCTATTACTGCAGATACCCAGGAGATCCTTAAGCAGGTAGGCCTCCTCAAGTTCTATGAGGAGGCTATTTCTGACCTAAAGGCCCATAGTGTGCTTTTGAGACATCTTATTGGCAGGTGGAATTCCCACCGACAGGATTTTCAGGTTGGTCCTAACCAATGGTACACACCCACTGAGGAGGAAATTTATTTTATTATAAGACTATCGAGGAGAGGGGTAGATTTTCCCTCATTTGCAGATGTGCACCTGGTTGTGTAGTAGGGAGTCAGTTAGTTTACTCCTAGAGATACATTGGAGCACATGTACTATCTCCTTTAGAGTTTTAGGTACCTGGAGGTTAGTTACGTATAGGTGCTTTTGGTAGATAGGACGTGCAGTGCCTCTCTTTTATAGAATAATTGTATCATTGTCAAAGTGTTGGAAAAAGGGAAAAAATTAAGTTAAAATTGATTTTTTTCTTAACACGTCGGTCAGGTCAAAGGTAAAGAGGTTGTCCAAAAATATCGTACCTTTGGTAAGATTCGCCCCGAGCTAGAAATGTGAGACCCTCTCAGCAGAGGTTGGGGGGTTCAGGTCGTCAGTCAAGTTAGGGGTAAAGTCAGTCCCAACGAAAAGTTTTTCATTCCTCAGGAAGATGTTGGGTCAGCCCTATGAAGGGGGTCGAGGGTCGAGCACTACATTGAAAAATGATACACGTTAAATTATGGAATGGGACCAACCCTAAATTTATTGGGATATGTGCCTACCATGAAGACTTGTCCATAGTGACAGTGTAGGTGTGTCAAGGGCCATGTCGACCTCACCACAATGGGGTGAATACATGTCATCTTCCATGTGGGCCACTGAGTGCCTACCACGTGGAGGTCATGTGATGTGGTGAGGGTGAGAATGACCTATCTTTAAAGGACTATAACTTTTGATCTGTAAGTGATTGAGATTAAATTTATATTGTTGGAATCATATCAACGAGGAGAATGCAATGATTTTTTCCATTTGAATTCTTAAGAAAGTTGGAAAAAGTTGAAAATTTTAGATCCCATTCACTTAACCATACCTTGGGAGTTGGGTCAACATAGTGAACACGTCCTCTAAATTTGGTTGGGTTTTGGTGTTGGACAGTGTGCTACAAGTCAATTTAGCATCATCAAGTGATTCTAGGGAGAATTTAAGAAAAGGCTACCACATGTACAAAATTTCCTACACGATCACACATTGTCTTATTAATGTTATACTTTGTAATTTTGTTTACTTTTGTGAAATAGTAGAGTAGTATTGATTTCCTTGCAAGATAGGGTATTTCTTTGATTGGAACTAGTATAGTTTGAATCCCTACAAATTTATTTTCTTGCATTTCCATTCCCATAGCTTTATTTCCTTTACTTCATGTGGCTTTATTATTATTATTTCAATTCTTGCACTTTGATTCTTGTATTCTCACCTCATATGAGGATAGGAAAAATGAACTAACTATTGATTGGCATAACCACTCTTCTCATTTTATCAAGAAGATAAAAATTCCACATATTATTATGCATTGAGAAAATGGAAAATGTTAATTTCATATAGAGAAAATAAGACCCCTTAAGTCTGTACGAAACTTCAATTGACATATTACAGTCGAGATCCCTAAGGCTACAACATTACAGTTATAAAATTGATGACCATCACATGAATGAGATAATAGTACACATACCATGGCTGAGGCATATAATAGATTTGAGGAAAAATAATTTGAAATTATATTATCATAAATATAAAGGAAGCACAAGTTTCCCTATAGATACCTGAGCTAGAGAGCCTTATAAGTGAGAACAAAACATATCTTAGAGTGTAGCTCTCCATGTAACTACCCTAAGGAGAAACAAAATTCCCTTGAACCAACCAATTTCTATGATGGCTTATTTGATCTAGTTACTATATAGCATTATAAGCCTATCATCTAGTGATCAAAGAGTGATGTTACTCCCACTACCCTACCCAACACAAGGAAGGTCTTACCCTTATTTTCTTTCTTTCCCTTCAAGGATATTAAACTATTTTTGTGCTCTTCAAAAATCCCAATTTATTGATTCAGTTTTTGGAATAAGTTGAAAAATATAAGTTGGCTCTCAAATAGTCAACACCCATCAAAAGACGATGCCAAATAACTTTTAACTTACCCACTCCTTAATAGCCATTTATAAATAGACATAATTAGGTGGTGGGTAGACTATGTACACCTCTATAGAATTAGGAGTTAAATTGCTACACAGTGGCGAGTCCTGTTCCCCATGAACAAGGGGTTCTCATATACCAATAAGGTTTCACAAATCCCAAACAAAGTAAATAAATTTGAAATAATGATACATAGATCCTACACAATTGATACCACCTCAAATGCATGTACATGTATACTGAAGGAAGGAACACACCTATAGTATCTATTCATGTCTTGGTATATGTTTTGTTAGGTAGTAACCATAGATGTTATTTCTTCCAAATTCTAAATAAATCATTTAAATTTTACACATTAGGCTAAGGTCAACCATTATTACTTAAATGTGATGGATAATTCATGGAAGTGGAAGGTGTAACTTCATTGATACACTTTCATAGTCATATATAATGTGTAGTTCTTCATTGGCAATGTTTCAAGATCTAATGCCCTTCATTTACATCAATTATATCCTTTATGAGGGTGCATTAGACTTAGAGATCCTACTCGGAACTTCTTTTTAATACCCCATTTTACTTTCCTCTCTTTGTTTTTCTTTCTTTAATTTGAACTATCATATGATTAGTTTGTCTTTCTATCTTTTGGTATGAATTATTAAGCGTATCACTAGGAGTTAGGGGTTTCTAGTGAACTAACATAGCTTGGACATTATTATTTTGGATATTTTAACTTGTTTATGGATTCCGCTACCTCATGAACTTTCAGTTTTTGACATTCAATGATATTACACATGGATATTCATTAATTTTATTAGGAGCTAGATAGATGACTTATGATAAGTTAAAAATGCCATGCAAAAATGTGATGTATGGAATGGAAGTGAAAAAGAAAGATCGAATGTATTACTTGTGGTTGGGATATGAAGTATATTATGTTATATAGAGCTATATAATAGTATAACATGACTCATGTTGAAATTCAACAAGAAAATGCAACACACACACTAGCATGGGATCACAGGTCACACAGTGATGGGCCCTAGCAATACATTAGTGTGCAGCCAATTTATTAAATAAATTGGAAAGCTAATTGTAATCTTATATCATAACGACTTCTAATAGTTAACTAAGTGTGATAGAATTAGTTAGCTTAATAATTTCGAGTTGAGGGTCTAAGTATAGGTATGTGGAGTGATTCTATTATTAACAAGGTCCAGTTGTAGTTGTAGCACTAGTGTACTGTGGCTGTGATCAGTTAACTCACAATAATTGAGTTCAAATCTATTTAACTAGTTCTAACTGTTTGATGAGCTAGTGGAAGATCAAGTGAATTACAATATATTTAAGTCACCAATAAATATCTACCAAGTAACTGATGATTCACTATTTATAGCTTCATGCATGCTAATTTTGGTGGATACCCAGTTGAGACAAAGGTTCAAGGCTAGTAAACTAGCAGTTGAATTTTAGGCAAATTGCTCAGGTGGAGTTATAAAACCATGGGAAGCCCACGATGAATTGTGAAATAAAGGGAGGTTTAATTTCCTATTTAATAGGGGTTTAATTCTCTATGGTTTGCATAAGCAGGGTAGGCTGAGGGTGGGCCGATAATTGGCTATGTGTTTGTCCATTTTTGCCTAGATCAGTGTGAAGCAATTGGTAGAGTGAATGAAGTTTTGGTGATCACAAATACATTGTATTGTTTCATGATTCCTTGCTTGATTATACAATAAATATGCACGGTTTTTGAGTCGTTTCTTTCCCCTGAAATATCGGTTGTTTTGTACTGATTTACTTCTTTCTCTTACTTAAATGTGATTGAGTGATCGTGTTTTATATTCCAAAAATATTGTAGAAGGATTCATTATATTTCTTTAGTGCATTGCATGATAAAATTGAGTCCATTGATATAATCTCTACATGGCATCAGAGCGCCATGAATCACAATAGTGGAGAACAAATTGATTTTGCATTGAATAGTACTCTAATCTATAGGTACTTTCTTTGGAGCTATAAGCAGATCAAGATCTCTTTCAATGGCTTGAGACTCGAATATGCACTAGAGGGAAGTTCGAACTATATTTCATGGAAGGACAGGATGGAGGAATTTTCGGAGGACAATGGGTTGAAGGAATTCATAGATAATGATATTCCCAAGCCCGCAATAGTAGATGCCCAACTTCTTGATGCATGGCAGAAGAAAGTAGCAAAGGCGAGGAGGATCTTGTTAGAGGGAGTTCGAGAACACATTGTCTCGAGTCTCCATGGAAAGGAAACTCCATATGCTATGTGGAAGTACTTGATAGATATGTTTTGAAGCAGCAGTGACCACAGAAATTGACACTCAAGGACAAGCTCAGGAAAATCAAAATGGAGAAGGGTGACATAATCAAGAAATACTTGACCAAGTTTACTCAATGTCGAGATGAGATTGGAAGTGTTGGGGTTACTGTAGCTAATGATGACTTGATGAGCCTAGAACTTATAGGCCTTCCGAAAAGCTAGCATAGTTACCAGGACTCTGTGAATGTGTAATGTTCCCATTTTAGCTCATAGCTAAATGGAACATTAAAATTTTTCTTTTATCACCTAGAAGTTAAATAAATGGGTAAGGAGGCCCATGCTCATGTAAAACATGAATAAAATCCCTCATAATGTGGAAGGGGTCATCAGAGTAGCTCTATTTTTCACCCTTAAGTGTGAAAAGGGGGAAATGCATGAAGACAAGGTCAAGTTTGACCAAGTCAACAGCGCTGCCATAGGAGGAGTGGCTTGCTTTGGAAGATAGCACAGTGTGAATGAGGAAGAGGATATTTGGTGGAAGAAACCCTAATGGATTTGGGCCCATGGAGAAAGAGCTTTCACTTTTTTAAAAGGAGGGCAAGGCAACCATTGTTTCTTACGCTTGGATTGTTCATTCCATGTCTCTTCAGACATTGTGCATTCTTTTGTTGTTTGGAAAGAATTGCTGGGGAATTCCTATTTAGGATTCCTCCTCCTTCTTGAGAGGCCTCTTGAAGGATTTTTCTTCACTCTCCACATCTCCTGGCTCAAGGCGAAAGCTTATCCTTTCAGATACTACATTATTTCTTCTCAAGTATAACGCAGTGTTGCTGGGGTGTTGCAGTGGAGGACACCATATAACATTTCCTTGGATCTTCTATCATAGGAGGGAGCTTATATTCCTATGGGAGGTTAGTGAGGGAGATCCAGGAGCATATTACATATCATTGGCATTAGGCTAAGCATTTCTCTTCACCAATAGCACAGTCCCTTCTCTAGATTGTGTTATTTCTGAGTGTATTTGCAGTGGAGACTTGCTCCACATGTTTGGAGGGTGAGATCTTAGGTGAGAGGATCATTCTTTCACTCTAGAGATCCTTTGGATGAGATTCAGCCATCTAATGCAGCATCATCAACTATCTACATCCATTTCTAGTTTTGAGTTGCTGCAGCTACCCAGCAACTCTGGAATTTCTGTAGATTTGCCATTTTGTACTTATTTCAGCCAATCCTTCCAAGGATTCTGTATTGTATGTTTCCAGGGGTTGATATCTTACTCCCCCTTCTTATTTTAGCTATCTATTGTCATAGCTACATTTTATTGACATTTTTCAGTAGTTCTCCTTCAAATATTGCGCAGTCATAGCCAGGGCTTCTCTTGTATAGCAGTATTTCTCCATTTTCCATGTACATGTTTCATTGAGGCTGCATTGCCTAGCTTGAGAGGTCATTTCCTGAAGATATTATATACATTTGTTGCTGCTATAATATAATGTAATGGTTATGTGGATCTTCCGGCATTTTGGTTTTAATGCATTCATTGTTATTTTCCATCTCATGCTTATATATTATTGATATCCACATTGGTAATATCTTGAGATATTCCCATTTGTGTAGTTGTTCCTAATTTAGAACATTATAGTGGTATCAAAGCATGATCTCTGGCTCAGCCTGTGAGTCTCAGCCAAATAAGATCAAAATGATGAAAAAGATGGGTTTACTCTCATCTATTTTCATATCCAGAGGAGACCTCTCCAAGGAGGTCAAGAAGATTGAAGGAGGAGAAGAGGAAGGACCATGCACTTCCTACTCTCACAAAGAAGAAAAGCAGGAGCATGGAGAGCACTTGGAATTCGAAATTCTAAGTGAGTATCTGGCTGAATACTGAGAAAAACCTAGAGCCTTCAAAGGGACTCTAGCTTTTCCATAATGTATTCAGCAAAAGGAAGAAAGAAGACCACACAGCTACAGGATGATGAGAGGCAATAGATTTCTATTGTCCACATTTGATGGATCACTCACATGTGCATCAGAAGTTTGGGTAAATAAGCTATATGATTTCTTCCTGCTACATCCTGTAGCAGACATAGAGGCTGTAGAAATTACAGTGCTGCACCTTGATGGTGAAGCAAAGAATTTGTGGATCAACCATCTATGCCATGCAAGGGTTTTTACTCTTGTTGAGTTTTCTCAGAGATTTATTGGGAGGTTTGGAAAAGGAGTGAGGAGCCCTCACCACTAGCTAATGAGGCATGTACCAACATTGTTGAGACCATGGAGGATTAGCCTTCATCGTCAACAGTTTTGGAGGCCAACACTTATGAGGAGGAAACTCTAGCAACCCTGCAAAGAGCTTCCAAACTTCACCAAGGTATGATTGAAAATCCATCTCTTGTCATTTCAAAAAACACTTTGGATGGGTCTATATCATTTCATGTAGTTGATCCAGAGCAGCAGAATAGCACTGCACTGAGCAATGATGGAGAAATGAGGAATCATTCCTCATATTAGCATTAAAAGAGCAACTTCATTCAGGAAGCCATGAAGGAAGCCATGAGAAGCAGTAGACATCTGGAGATAAGAAACTCTTTCTCCTCTCTAGATGACACTCTCTCATACCATAGCTGAGAGAGAGACTTCTACTTGCAACAGATCCAAGGCCTATTTGGTTTTGGAAGGACATGCATGAGGAGGAGATCCCCCAGAGATATTTCAGTAGAGGTGCACTCCCACACATCATGGAGTGCAAGATTCTTCATCAGTTTGAGGAGGTTATTCCCTTCTCACAGAAGCAGATAGTAGATGGGGGAAATCTTCGGATGGATAACATCTCTCATGACTGTGATGTACATTCCTTGAGCCATGCACATCATCATGGGAGGTTTTTTCCTACCACCTATTTGGATCCTCATAGGGTAAAATTGACCCTCGGGAAGCTTGCATTTCAAGGTCACATGAAATGCAGGAGTTTTATTTGGGATGATGGTAGCCCTCATGAGAGGAGTACCAAGATGATGGGTGGAAGAAGACATCCACAGTTGATTGTGTGGATGTGGATGGTGAGCAAGAAGATGGTAAGCTACTTGAAAATTTATGATATTGGGTAGCAGGAGGCTTGGCTGCGCCTGTTACTCTTGAAGGAGTTTGGCCATCGCTTGGCATACACTCTTTCCAAGGGTATGAGGATGGGAAGGATGTGGCAGGATGTTAGCATCATTGAGTAGTAAATAGTATGGGTGCATAGTGATGATGCAAAATTCATATCATGCATTATGTCTTCATCGCATATCTGGTATGATGAGAGCATGAGGAAGCAGCAAAAACATTTGTTCCTGGGGTTATTCTTTGGAGAGAAAGAATAGATCTGCTCTCATTTATTGTATAATGTTGTAGGAGTAGAGGATGGCACTATCATGGTGCAAAGGGGATACTCCTTGACCTTTGATGATCAGGACTTACTTCCACTTTGGGAGATATTCCATATTTGCAACAACATTGTTGGAGGGTTGCCCATTCATGCTATGGGAAACAGTGCTATGCCATCTAGAGATTATTTAGTGCCTCATGTAGAGGAAGGAGGAGCTCTTGGTCCAAGTAGAGGGATTCTTGCATCACTGCAAGGAATTCCCTAGGATCTCATGTATGGATATCAAGGAATAACTCATGTTTTACATGTGCCACTATTGAGGAGGTGTGGAACCTTGGAGAAACAAGTAGGAGATAGGGAGGATGACCATTATTATGTGATGAGGAGCACACATCCCTGTATATTTTATGAGAGTGATGCATCTAATAAGGTGATTGGATTGTGCAGTGGAAGCATGGGGAGTTTTCTCCATTCATATATTCAGTCATCTCTTGTTGAGGGTGTCTCATCGCATGGAGACATTTTTCCAAGGAGACCACTAGACCAGCAGATGATGGGAGATGCTTCACATGTTGAGGCACCATTCATTAATTTCAGAGGATTCGAGACCTTGGGAGATAACATCACAGTGCTAAGAGTCTTGGGTAGACTCAAGGAGGGGAGAGCCATTCTCTCAACATCATTTTCACCAACTCTCATTTCAGATTCTGCGTTGTGGAAGAAGCAGTAGCAGAAGGATAGCAACCTTTCCACTTACATGTTTGGCATGGGAGATGTCAATGAAGGAGATGACCATATGACAGATGACCTTCATGGGGAATCATCAGCATTGTCACTATGGGGGATAGATCCATGTTGGAGCTCCGAGTTGTTGGTGGAGTATTCCCAGGATCATCTTGCTTGCATGATATTGACAGATCAGCATATGAGGAGATCCATAGAACATGTGCAGATGGAGGAGATACATGAATCTTTGGAGGAGTTAGCACAACCACCTCTTTTCTCTTTGAGGATGAGAGGAGACTCATTTTTGAGCAACTCCATTTTCATACAAAAAAATTATGGTAAGGGTATTGTTTATTTGCATCATGATTTGTATATTCATCCCTTAACCATATATGTACAAGATGTTGCTCCAAGGAGGAGCATTCTTTCTTCTAGACCCCATGGTCTACTTGAGGCCATGATCACTATTGGTGACAACTCCCTAGGAGGACTTGGGGAGGAAATGTATTTTGGAGGACCTACTCACCTTGCACCATATATCATCCACTTCCTCCATACATTTGAGGAGAGTAGGACAACAAGCAAGTGGGTGAGAGGCCTCACTTTTTTTCACACTCTTTTGCAGTTGAGGGTCAAACTGCATTGGTTACAATTGAGGGGCCATTTTCCTTCTCCCTTGCCACATATAACAGCAAGCATGTTTCCATTATGGTTCATTATATTTTTGTTGTCTTTGTATTTTTTGAGAGCATGATTGGGGGAATGGCACATTGGTTGGAAGTGTCCTTTGGGGGAGAGATCTCCCACATTATTTTCATTGCATGCTCTAATGGGAGCATAAGAGCACATGTTGCCACTATAGAAAAACATTTGTTTCCACTTGAGGTGAGCCATATGATCGATTGGATGCCATATGATGGTGACTTCCAACTCATCACATATGAGATGATTTGGGACAACATGTTTCATAACGCTAGAGAAGATATCCTTGGAGGTCTAGTCTTCATTTTTCCACTTGAGGGCAACATTGTTGCAGCCCAATATCAGCATATACTCTACAGTTATCCTAAGTGGAGAGGAGGACAATGTGGGGTAGGCTATTTTTTCTACCAAGATCATATTTTCAGCCCAGCTACATTACAGGAGCCAAAGGTGGAAGATGTTGGTCAGGAGTTTCCATGTTGGGAGGTAACTCACTTTGTATGGATCATTGCTTAGGGGATGGAGGATCCATTTGGGGAAGATGCTCCTCAACATATTTCTGACTCCATGCCTTGGGTGGAGATTCTTCAGTTCTATCCTTGCAGTTGCTTGAGGACAAGCAACATTTGGGAGGGGAGGACTGTAATGTTCCCATTTTAGCTCATAGCTAAATGGAACATTAAATTTTTTATTTTATCACCTAGCAGTTAAATAAATGGGTAAGGAGGCCCATGCTCATGGAAAACATGAATAAAATCCCTTGTAATGTGGAAGGGGTCATCAGAGTAGCTCTATTTTGCACCCTTAAGTGTGACAATGGGCAAATGCATGATTATCATAGTCAACAATGCTGCCATAGGAGGAGTGGCTTGCTTTGGAAGACGACGCGGTGTGAATGAGGAAGAGGATATTTGGTGGAGGAAAACCTAATGGATGTGGGCCCATGGATAGATAGCTTTCACTTGTTTAAAAGGAGGAAAAGGAAACCATTGTTTCTTATGCTTGGATTGCTCATTTCATGTCTCTTCAGACATTGTGCATTCTTTTGCTATTTAGCAAGAATTTTCAAGAAATTACTGTTTAGGATTCCTTCTCCTTATTGAGAGACATCTTGAAGGATTTTTCTTCACTCTCCACATCTCTTGGCTCAAGGCCAAAGCTTCTCCTTTCATATACCGTGTTATTTTTGATCGAGTATAACGTAGTGTTGCTGGGGTGTTGTAGTGGAGGACACCATATACCATTTCCTTGGCTCATCTATCAGAGGAGGGAGCTTCTATTCCTTTGGGAGGTTAGTGAGGGAGATCTAGGAGCATATTTTATATCATTATCATTATGCTAAGCATTTATCTTCACCAACAGCACAGTCCCTTCTCTAGATTGTGTTATTTATAAGTGTATTTGGAGTGGAGACTTGCTCTGCATGTTTGGAGGCTGAGATCTTAGGTGAGAGGATTAGCCTTTCACTCTAGATATCCTTTGTATGAGATTCAGCCATATATTGTAGCATCATCAGCTATCTACATCCATTTCCAGTTTTGAGTTGCTGCAGCTACCTACCAACTCCGACATTTATGTAGATTTTCCATTTTGTACTTATTTCAGCCAATCCTTTCAAGGATTGTATATTGTATGTTTCCAGGGGTTGAGATCTTTCTCCCCATTATTATTTGAGCTATTAATTGTCATATCTATATTTTATTGACATTTTTCAGCAGTTCTCCTTTAAGGATTGCGCAGTCATAGCCCGGGCTTCTCTTGTATAGTAGTATTTCTCCATTTTCCATGTATATGTTTCATTGAGGCTACATTGCCTAGCTTGAGAGGTCATTTCCTCAAGATATTGTATACATTTGTTGCTGTTATAATCTAATTTAATGGTTATGTGGATCTTCCAGCATTTTTCATTTTAATGCATTCACTACTATTTTCCAGCTCATGTTTATGTATTGTTGATCTCCACATTGGTAATATCTTGAGATATTCCTATTTGTGTAGTTGTTTCTAATTTGGAACATTATATAATTGGAGGGAGAAGTTAGTAGATTACTGTTGAGTCTCAATTCTGCATCTTTTCCATACACTTTTCTATACCTTTTTCACTCACCTGAACCTCCCAAGTTGTCAATATCATTTGCAAAAGAGCATCTAACATGGTTTTTAATTATATTTTTGTGTTTGCTATTTGATTTAGATTTTGTTCATTCAGCTGTGGAATCTTGCCACTTTCCGCAGCTGCTGCAACTTTCCGCAGCTATTTTGTGAAACTCTATGCTACAGGTGTCTACAAGGAAAACGAGCCACATGGGCAGGTCAGGAATGATGTGGACATGGTTCGTGTCCTATTGGTTCGAGCAAACTCATCTAAAGAAGCCGCGGTCAAAGGCATCCACATGGAAGTCAACCATAGAGTCTTACGGTGACAGGACTCTGTTCCGTGTCACGTAAAGGTTCATATGGCCGTTTCTGAGCTTGCGGAGGACAAGTTGACATCTGTACATGGCTCCATAGTCAAATTCAAGCATCCACTTCTCATAGATTTATTTTCCAACACGGCCATGATCCTAGATCCGTGGACGTAATGGTCTATGTGTTCTAACCTAGCATAAACTTTAGGAGACAGTTATATTTCTTTTGTTATATATAACACGTTTGCATACGCATATAGAATTAGTCCCGATTAGTCTTTGTTAATTTTATTAAGTCTGCTCTGTAATGTAATTACGCTGCCTTTGAGCCGTAATACTACCATACTGTTATGACTGCATTTTAATATAAGAAGACTCTGTTTTCCAACTTAATTCGTACTTGAAGATCGTTGCCAAGGCTGGTGTAGAGAGCCCCTGCTCAGCTAAGGTTTTGTGCATTAGTGTATAGTTCTTATTTCATTTCTTTAAAGCTCATTGTGCCATAATCCATTCACATGTTTATACATTTCATTTTTTTTCATTTCTGTTTATAAACTTTCCTACTTTCCATTTCACTTCTGTCTTTCATGTTTTATGTTGTTAATCACTGATCAGTGTTCTTGTTTCAGGTTATAGATAGGCAGCCCGGGCATTTTCATATCTTTTTGACTAATGACATGGAATTAACATTGTTCTGCTGCTAATGTGTTTTTCTTAGTTTTTGTTTCATTTCAGTATTGCTTTGTTTAACTCAGTTTTGCTTAATTGTTTCAGTAGTTAAATTTAGATATATTAAACTGCTCATAGCATCTTCAGTTGCCTCCGAAAGCCACATCTGGACTGATGGTGAGGGATTGTATTATGAAATGTGTAGTTTAGTATTAGTTTCCTTTCTGCAAAATTAGATATATTAAACTGCTCATAGCATCTTCAGTTGCCTCCGAAAGCCACAGCTGGACTGATGGTGAGGGATTGTATTATGAGATGTGTAGTTTAGTATTAGTTTTCCTTCTACAAATTTAAATATATTAAACTGCTCATAACGTCTTCAGTTGCCTCCGAAATCCACAGCTGGACTGATGGTGAGGGATTGTATTATGAAGTGTGTAGTTTAGTATTAGTTTCCTTTCTGCAAGTTAGAAATGTTAAATTGTGCATGACATCTTCAGTTACCTCCGAAAGCCACAGCTAGACTGATGGTGAGGGATTGAATTATGAATGTATGGTTTGATATTAGTTTACTTTCTGCAAGTTAGATATCAGTTACTCAAGTTTTTTATGGTTACTTCCGAAAATCATAGTTGGACTAATGATGAAGGATCAGAAGATAAATTGATGTAATCTGATTTAGATTTACTTTGTTGCAATTTTGAATTTCTTTAAGCATAGTTTCTTTTTGTTTAGACAACAGCAAGAATAGTTTAGTTTCATGCTCACTAGTTCATTGTTTTTGATTTATTAGACTTACAACATCTTTTCATTTCAGCGGTACATTTTCATTTCCTTTCAAGTTTTGTCATTGAAAATTTCAAATTCCTTTTTAAGTTTCAAGTTGGTAAATCATTATAGGGGATATCATTTCCTTGAAAAAATATAACCATACTTGTTTTCATTTTAGAATTTCCATTTCACCTTAGAAAACCAAAAATGACAAAAAGTTAAGAAATAGGTTATCTTGCACATATAGTGCGCCGCACTTCATCAGCTTACGAATCCCGGATTGACAAATTAAATGCAGCAATTTAGGATACACTAAATTGACCAAACATTTTGGCGCCGTTGCCGCGGAAGTGTAACTAGGTAGCCAATTTCTTAAAAAAAAAAACACACAAAATCATAAAAGAAGGGAAAACTTGATAACTTCTTGAAGTATGCTCTCCTCTTGCACCTAGTGTGATCTGGAGGATCAGAAAAGAGAGTTATTGGTTTAGTAATTTCTTAAGTATGCTCTCTTCTTGCACCTAGTGTGACATGGAAGATCGGAAAGATGATTATTAGCCCATCTTTAAAATTAAAAAAAATGACATGCATAGAGCAAGAGATTCTAGGCGAAGGTTTATAGCTAAAGCCAAGAGTTCGATTTTCACAACTCCATCTTCTTCAAGGCATAGACCAGATTCACCACCATCTACCCCTAGCCTTAAGATTTTTGGAAGTCAAGGAACAGCTGAATTAGAGGATTCTCCTATACCACCTACTCAATCCCATTTAGAAAACAAAGAGACTTTCTCTCATTCTCCCTTGGTAGAAAAACAAGAGGACTTTAAGGACTCTAAAGAAACTATCATGGCGGAGGAAGTAATAGATGGAGGTAGAGGTAGAGGTAGAAGAGGAGGAAACAATGGAGACAACAATGGTGAAGGAAATAATGGTAGAAATAGGGAAGGAGACAACTTGTTTGGATTCCCTATAGTTGATGAGGAAACTCATGCAACAATGAAAAATATCTCACCATCTATCCTCCCTAAATTTTATGGATTGCGAAGTGAGGACCCTGAAACATTTCTGATTGAGTTTGAAGTTGTGTGTTGAACCTATGACTATATGGAAGATTCTCAAAAACTCAAACTGTTTCCTTCAACTTTGAAAGGATCTGCTTTGAAATGGTTCATGGGATTAGCCACTCAATATATTAGGACTTGGAATGATATGAAACAAACATTTTTGGATAGATACTTGGACTATTGTATGCCCACGAATCACAAGGATGAGGTATTCAAGATGATGCAAAAAGAAGATGAAAATTTGGAAGACTTACTTGAAAGATTTCAATACAACTTGAAAAGAGCAAAGATGAGCAACTTAGATGATGAAACCTTGAAAGCCCTCATATTAAAAGCCATTAGAGATAAATGGATAGATATTTTAAACATGATGGGGAAAGGAGACATTTCTCAACTTCCACTTCGTGACATAACAAAACTATGTGTCCATCTCTCAAGAGGAAAATCTAAAACAGGAAAAGGGCCTAGGGATCCTTCTCTTATTAGGGCTAACAAATCTACAACTGGATCAGTAAGTAGGGAAGAGATTGGTAATATGCTTGATGAGTTCAAAACTGATATCTTAGGGAGCCTTAGTGAGCAACTAGACACCCTTAAAATCCAACACAAGCAGAAAGCAGAAACAGATGCTTTAGCCATCTTTTGTCCGAAATGTAGGAAGAAACATGCTTTAAGGGAATGTCCCTTGGATGCAAAAGTTGTAGAAACATGTATGATTTGCTCAGAGAATCATGAGATCAAGGATTGTCCTTCAATTCCTGGACTCAAAGCTGTCTTTCAAGAAGACCCAAATTCGGTAGAATCTCTCTGTTTTGTTGCAAGAAGACCTTGGCAGGGACAACAAACTCAAGGGTTTAACAACCCTATGAATTTTCAAACCCCACCAAATTGGAATCCTTGGCAACAACCTTGGCCCCAACATCAAAACTCATATCAGCCATGGGTACAAGGGATGCAAAATCCTTATGGGAGATTTGCTCAATTTTATCAATATCCTCCATCTTTTCAAAATCAACAAGCTCCACAACTTCCAAACCCAAATCCACAACTTTCATTGCCATTTTCACAACAACAACCTTCTCAACAAAATCCAAATCCTCAACTCATGCTCCCATACCAACAAAATACAAATCAACTTCCAGCTCAGCCATTGCCAAATCCTAACAATAAGAATCCTCAGAATACTTACATGGTAGAAGGACAACAATTTCCTACCTATATGATTGTTCCTCTCAACGATGTACAACTCATATCTGGTAGAGTTTTAGAAAAACCTTCTATAGATATCCAAGAGCAAGATACCTCTAAGGAGGATTCTCTTCAAGTCAATAAGGGTTCTGAGGAAGAATCTCTTCAAAATTCAAATATTCAAAAAGAAAAAGAAAATTTAACACCCACAACTCCTATAGTTGAGCAACCTGCATCTTCATCTACACCTCCTTTTCCTGAAAGACTACAAATTGATAAGGGGGTGGAAAAACAAATCTTGTTACCTAACTATGACTTTCTAGATGAATTGAAGAATGTTTGTATCAAGATTCCATTGCTACAAGCCATTCGAGAAATTCCTATTCTAGCAAAAACCATAAAGGAGTTGAGTTTCAAAAGACCAGGAAGGAAACTAAAGACACAAGAAGAATCCACCTGGTAGGAAAGATTGCAGACATTATGATGGGAAAAATTACCATGCAGAAGTATGTAGATCCAGGAAGTCCAATTGTCAAGACACATATAAATGGGATAGAAATTCCAAACACATTGATTGACTTAGGGGCTACTATCAACATTATGAGTAGACAGACTATGGAACAACTAAAACTTCCTAACCTTCTTTTTACACCTACTTTACTGCAACTTGCAGATCGATCAGTTATTAAACCAGATGGTGTATTAGAAGATATTTCACTCTCCTTAGATTCTTGGGAATATCCAGTAGATTTTATGATTTTGACTCCCAAGAGTAATCTAGGAGGGCACCCACTTATTTTAGGAAGACTTTGGCTAGCCACAGCCGATGCTTTTATTAGTTGTAGATCTGGGGACATGTACATTTCTAATGGTAATTTGACAAAGAAATTCAATTTTTATTCTCCAGCAAGAGCAATCACAGAAGTAGGAGACAATGAAATGGGTTGATGATGAGGACACTATACAACCTGTCTTTACCATTTCTGAAATCAGTGAGGATAGTCAAATTCTGAACACATTAGAAAATTTTGAGACATCTTCAGAATATGACCCCACACAATTTCAGTTGGAATCTGACATAGAATATTTATCATCAAGACAAATGTCTCTTTACTCTATGGAAGAGTTTGGTAGTTCTACTATTGAGATTTTTCCAGGAAAAACATTGAATATCAACAAACATATGGAAAAATCACAACAAGAAGAACTAACCAAAATATTGCAAAAACATTCTACTGCATTTGCATGGGAGTATACTGACATGAAGGGTATTGATCCTAAGACTTGCATCCATCACATCTATATTGAGGAAAACAGTAGACCAATCAGACAACCTCAAAGAAGGATGAATCCAAATCTTAGGGAGATAGTGAAAGAAAAGCTCCAAAAACTACTCAATGTAAACTTCATTTATCCAATTTCAGATAGCCGATGGGTTTCTCCTTTGGTTATAGTACCTAAAAATAATGGTAAATGGAGGGTATGCATTGATTACATAGAATTGAACAAAGCAACTTTAAAGGATCACTTTCCTTTGCCTTTTATTGATCAGGTATTAGATACATTAGCAGGTAAAAAGTACTTTTCATTTTTGGATGGTTTTAGTGGCTATAATCAAATTCAGGTAGCACCTGAAGGTCAAGATAAGACCACATTTACTTGTCCATGGGGAACTTTTGCCTACCGAGTGCTTCCTTTTGGGTTATGTAATGCACCAGCAACATTCCAAAGAGCAGTACTAAGAATTTTTTCTGATCTAATCCATGATTGTGTAGAGGTTTATATGGATGATTTTATAGTTTATGGTAATTCATTTGAAGAGGCATTAGAAAATTTGGAAAAATTTCTTATAAGATGTAAAGAAACAAACCTTTCATTAAGCCATGAAAAATGCTTTATGATGTTTTCTGAAGGGATTGTTTTAGGACATCATATTTCAGGAGATGGGATTAAGGTTGATAGATCAAAAGTTGAAGTCATTTCCAAGTTGCCTATTCCAAAGTGTCAAAGAGATGTTAGAAGTTTTCTAGGATTTACTGGTTACTATAGAAGATTTATAGAAAACTTCACTAAAATAGCATCTCCACTCTTCAAATTGCTTACAAAAGACTGTGAATTTAAATGGGATCCTGATTGTCAATCAGCTTTTCAAACTTTGAAAACAAGAATATCTGAAGCACCTATCTTAAGAGGACAAAATTGGAAAATCCCTTTCCATATTTCTACAGATGCTTCAGATACAGCTCTAGGCGCTGTGTTGGGTCAAAAAGATTTAGTTCCTTATGCCATTTATTACACCAGTAAAAATTTTACTTCCACAGAGTTGAACTATACTGTGACTGAAAAAGAGTTTTTTCATGCAATTAATAAGTTTAGACATTACATAACAGGCTATGAAACTTTTATTCATACTGACCATTCTGCAATTAGATATTTGATGAACAAACCTGTTACTAATGGCAGAGTGACAAGATGGCTTTTACTTTTGCAAGAATTCAATATTACTGTGTTGGATAGACCAGGAAAACATAATACAGTAGCTGATTTCTTGTCTAGGATTCATAATACTAAAGAAGATTCTCCTGTAGAAGATAAATTTCCTGATGAATACTTGTTTGCAGTAACTATTAAGACCCCTTGGTATGCAGATATTGCTAACTATTTGGTTACAGGGAAACTGCCTCCACATTTATTTCCAAGTGAAAAACGAAAAATTACTCAGGAGAGTTCAAAATATTCATGGATTTCTAACGAATTGTTTAAAACAGGGCCAGATCTTGTGATCAGAAGATGTGTGAGGGAAGATGAAATGCCTGATATTCTTAAGGCATGTCATGATGAACCATGCGGTGGACACTTTGCAGACAAAAGGACGGCCTATAAAATCCTCTCTTTAGGATATTATTGGCCTTCCCTCTTCAAATATGCAAAACAATATGTCAAAAGGTGTGACAGCTGCCAAAGAGTAGGGAAACCTACCATTTCAAATGAAATGCCATTGCAAACACAGGTACTCATCGAACCCTTTGAAAAATGGGCTTTAGATTTCATTGGACCTATTAATCCACCACCTAAGCAAAAGAAGTATATATTGGTTTGTCTTGATTATGTTACTAAATGGGTAGAAGCTAAAGCATTAGTGTCTGCTACTGAAAATTCAGTTGTTAATTTTCTTTATGAGGATATTTTTACTCGCTTTGGTGTTCCAAGAGAAATTGTGACAGATCAGGGAAGCCAATTCACATCCAACTTGGTGGAGAAGTTGATGGAAGAATACAAAATCAAGCACGGAAGATCTACTCCTTACCATCCGCAAGAAAATGGTCAAGTGGAGTCTACAAACAAAGTTCTTGAAAGTATCATCACCAAAACTGTTCATCTACATAGAAGAGATTGGGCAGAAAGGCTTCCTGAAGCCTTGTGGGCCTACAGAACTACATGGAGAAATACAACGGGACATTCTCCCTATGAACTTGTTTATGGGAAAGAAGTCTTGCTCCCCATTGAGTTCCAATTCAAGACCTTCAAGATAGCAGTTCAGTTGGGGATGGACTTATCAGAAGCCCAAAAGCATAGAATGGAGCAGTTGAATGAGCTAGATGAGATCGGACAAGAAGCAATTCTAAGAACTGATCTAGTTCAATATCAAAGAACTAAATGGCATGACAAATATATCAAAGAGAAGAAGTTTCAAGAAGGAGATTGGGCATTGTTATTTGACTCCAAGTTTAAAGATTTTCAAGGGAAATTTCAGACTCATTAGCTTGGGCCATATGAGATTGACAAGATCTTTAGCAATGGAGCTGTAAGAATCAAGACCATTGATGAGTTTCAAACTCCTCTTATTGTGAATGGCCATAGATTGAAAGTTTATCATAAGCCACTCTCAAAAGAGGATTTTTTCAAAATGTTTCAAGAAAGTTCTGCAATCAGGCTGGTACAGAAGAATTCTTCTTCTCCACCAGCCTAGCTTTTGTTCTTTTCATTTAAAAATAAATAAAAATAAAAAATAAAAAAAATAAAAAAATTGTATAAGCCTAAAAACCAATCACTGATTGGCAGTCTTATACAGAAAATATAGGGTGAAAATCAGGAACACCTGACACTCTATATTTTCCAAAAAAAAAAATCTCTCTTTCATTTCACAAGTTTTGTGATCATTCACTCCATTCCATTCCACTTCATTCCATTTCATTTCACTTCATTTCACTCCACTCCACTTCATTTCATCCATTTCATTAATAAAAATCTTTTTCATGACCATTTCCATCTGGTCATTTGTCATCTGTTCATTTCCATTCATCCAAGTAATAACTGTGTCAGTTTCCGCAGCTGACTCCAGTTTCCGCAGCCAGAAGCAGATTCTGCAGCTACTACTCTGTTTTCAAAAAGAATGTACAGTCAGATGTTATTTCCATAATCATGAAATAAAATGCAGGTGAGAGGATAAAAAATGAAGACATGGAGCATTCAAGACACCAATGAAGAGCAATTAGTTGAAGACCAAAGGAAAAGGAAAATATTCCAAAGGTATGAATAAAATTTATTTCAAATAGCATTGAAAAACACATTTTTATATAGTTCTGAACCATGAGCTCTATCCATTATGTGCAATGATTATTGATAATTCCGTAACCTTTCACGATCTCCATATTATCCTCTCGCATTCATTCCCAAATGGTTCCATCATTAAACCCCCGATTTTCACTCATGATACAATATTCCATCGGTGACAATGAGATGTATTTGATTTGACCAAGGACTCTTACCGCTGCATAAATCCATAACCGTTTATTGAAACGTGTTCACATTTATTTCGCAGCCACCAAATTTCAAAACACTGCCGAATGTGTTATACTCTGTCAATTGCACAGTCGTATCTCTGTTATGCTCATGAAACCCTTTTCTATTCTGTCTCACTCCATTCCATTCATTGTGTTCATTTCCACTCTCGGATATCTACCCACAGTCTCACTCCATTCCGTTCATTGTGCTCATTCCCATTCTATAATATATTCCCACAGTCATTGAGCTCATTTCTGTGCATTCAGCCGTTCTATTTCCATTTGAATCCTCCACGCAGGAAAGTCTTTGAAGAGCAGAAAGAAAAAATGGGTAAATTGCTAAGAGCAGAACCGGAAGGACCGAAGTTCATGGAGGGATATCCACAAGTAAGGGATGTATTGAAGAAAGCAAATTGGTTGCGGTTTATCCAGAAATTCAGAGGGTATCATAAAGAAGTGACGAAGGCATTCACAAGGTCGTTTAATGGCTTGGAAGCAGAGATTGGAGACCTTAAGTTTGCGGTCAATGAAGCATCTATAGCAACAACCACAGAACTTCTTCAGGAGGGTGAGCGTTGGTTTAAGAATAAAAGTATCAGTGATGAAGCATGGAGAACAATCTTACGAAACCAAGGTATGGAAATAACTGTTTTTAAAAGAGGAATTCCTGTGCATGCATTGAAAGAGGAATGGGCTACTTTGCTGCTAGTTGTTTAGAAATTCTTTACATGTGAAGGCCATTTTGGGTCCATGTACATGTACCATACCAGGTTACTGATGAATTTTCTAGATAATCAAGCTCTCAATCTCCCATATTTTCTGTTAAATAGCTTGAAGAAAATGTTTGTGACTGTTCAGAAACATTTAGGAGATGTAGAACCTCATCTATATCACCAAGGCCTTATAAAAATTCTGATTGAAAAGGAGTTAAAGGAAAAGAAAGACACATGGGAACAATTTCTGGTTAGAAATTTCTTTGAGGAACCTCAGGAAATTCCTGAAGGTAGCACAGCAAGAAGAAGTAGGAGAAAAAGAACAATTGATGAAATAAAAAATACTCCTACTACTGCAATTGAAAGAACTGATAGGGAAGAAAGACTGTCAAAGAGGAAGAAGAAAGAAATCAACGGTAAGAAGCCAATAACACCAAAAGAAAGAAAAACTATTGAGGCTATACATAAAACTCCTTCTTCTGAAGAAGAAGATAATCAAGTGTTATCTGAAAGACTAGTTTATCTTCAAAAACAATCCTCTATGGCCAAGAAGACAAAGAAAGGAAAACAAAAACAAAAGGATAGTGCACCACAGCGTGTGAGAAGAAGCAGCAGACTTAAGGGGAAATTGAGGAAAACGCAAATGAAGGGTCATCATTTCATTGATTTGGGAGAGGAAACATTTGAACAGTCCCCAGCTGACCATAGTCCATCTCAGTCAGTTAGTGAACCTGGTTCATTTCATTCCCAATCAGACATTGAACATACTCCATCCCATTCTCAGCAAGATATTGATGTAAGCCCTCCTCAGCCAGATTATTCTCCTTCACGGCATTTTGGGGATAGCCCAATAAAAATGACACCTGAAATAGACCCCAAGCAGCAGGAAGTATATGACTATATAGAATCTTTGGAAAAAGCAGCTACAGGTCCCAGTACTTCATCTATCCAGCCTCATACAGTACAGGATGATTTAGTCCAATCACTAAAACAGGAAATTTTTGAGTTAGAGCTTTTGAATAAACATATCAAAAATGAAAATGAGACATTGAAGGAACAAGGAAAACTGGACAAAATCATCCATGATAATACTATGCTACATCTGGGAATATGGCAAAAGAAGAACAAGAAATTGAAAATAAAATGCCAGAAGTTGAGCAGAGCACTGGTTAATATCAAATTTAGGTGCTTAATGAAGAAACCCAGAATGTTGGCAGCACCACGGAAGAGGAGGAGAGGATTGGATGTCCTGGCTGAAGTGTCAAGGCACATGAACTAAGGAAGGAATATTAAAATTTTGGTTGCATGAGGACATGCAACACCTTCACAGTGGGGGTATGTTGAGTCTCAATTCTGCATCTTTTCCATGCACTTTTCTATACCTTTTTCACTCACCTGAACCTCCCAAGTTGTCAATATCATTTGCAAAAGAGCATCTAACATGGTTTTTAATTATATTTTTGTGTTTGCTATTTGATTTAGATTTTGTTCATTCAGCTGCGGAATCTTGCCACTTTCCGCAGCTGCTGCAACTTTCTGCAGCTATTTTGTGAAACTCTATGTTACAGGTGTCTACAGGGAAAACGAGCCACATGGGCAAGTTAGGAATGATGTGGACATGGTTCGTGTCCTATTGGTTCGAGCAAACTCATCTAAAGAAGCCGCGGTCAAAGGCGTCCACATGGAAGTCAACCATAGAGTCTTACGGTGACAGGACTCTGTTCTGTGTCACATAAAGGTTCATATGGCCGTTTCTGAGCTTGCGGAGGACAAGTCGACATCTGTACATGGCTCCATAGTCGAATTCAAGCATCCACTTCTCATAGATTTATTTTCCAACACGGCCATGATCCTAGATGTGTGGATGTAATGGTCTACGTGTTCTACACCAGCATAAACTTTAGGAGACAGTTATATTTCTTTTGTTATATATAATGCATTTGCATACGCATATAGAGTTAGTCCCAATTAGTCTTTGTTAATTTTATTAAGTCTGCTCTGTAATGTAATTACGCTGCCTTTGAGCCGTAATACTACCATACTGTTATGACTGCATTTTAATATAAGAAGACTCTGTTTTCCAACTTAATTCGTACTTGAAGATCGTTGCCAAGGCTGGTGTAGAGGGCCCCTGATCAGCTAAGGTTTTGTGCATTAGTGTATAGTTCTTATTTCATTTCTTTAAAGCTCATTGTGCCATAATCCATTCACATGTTTATACATTTCATTTTTTTCATTTCTGTTTATAAACTTTCCTGCTTTCCATTTCACTTCCGTCTTTCATGTTTTATGTTGTTAATCACTGATCAGTGTTCTTGTTTCAGGTTATAGATAGGCAGCCCGGGCATTTTCATAGCTTTTTGACTAATGACATGGAATTAACATTGTTCTGCTGCTAATGTGTTTTTCTTAGTTTCTGTTTCATTTCAGTATTGCTTTGTTTAACTCAGTTTTTCTTAATTGTTTCAGTAGTTAAATTTAGATATATTAAACTGCTCATAGCATCTTCAGTTGCCTCCGAAAGCCACAGCTGGACTGATGGTGAGGGATTGTATTATGAAATGTGTAGTTTAGTATTAGTTTCCTTTCTACAAAATTAGATATATTAAACTTCTCATAGCATCTTCAGTTGCCTCCGAAAGCCACAGCTGGACTGATGGTGAGGGATTGTATTATGAAATGTGTAGTTTAGTATTAGTTTTCCTTCTGCAAATTTAAATATATTAAACTACTCATAACGTCTTCAGTTGCCTCCGAAAGCCACAGCTGGACTGTTGGTGAGGGATTGTATTATGAAGTGTGTAGTTTAGTATTAGTTTCCTTTCTGCAAATTAGAAATGTTAAATTGTGCATGACATCTTCAGTTACCTCCGAAAGCCACAGCTGGACTGATGGTGAGGGATTGAATTATGAATGTATGGTTTGATATTAGTTTACTTTATGCAAGTTAGATATCAGTTACTCAAGTTGTTTATGGTTACTTCCGAAAATCATAGCTGGACTAATGATGAAGGATCAGAAGATAAATTGATGTAATCTGATTTAGATTTACTTTGTTGCAATTTTGAATTTCTTTAAGCATAGTTTCTTTTTGTTTAGACAACAGCAAGAATAGTTTAGATTCATGCTCACTAGTTCACTGTTTTTGATTTATTAGACTTACAGCATCTTTTCATTTCAGCAGTACATTTTCATTTCCTTTCAAGTTTTGTCATTGAAAATTTCAAATTCCTTTTTAAGTTTCAAGTTGGTAAATCATTATAGGGGATATCATTTTCTTGAAAAAATATAACCATACTTGTTTTCATTTTAGAATTTCCATTTCACCTTAGAAAACCAAAAACGACAAAAGGTTAAGAAATAGGTTATCTTGCACATATAGTGCGCCGCACTTCATCAGCTTACGAATCCCGGATTGACAAATTAAATGCAGCAATTTAGGATACACTAAATTGACCAAACAATTACGAGCAACTTTGGTGAGATTTTGTACAAGAAGAGTTTCAGTAGAATACCAGGGACATATCCTCATCCAAGACTGATGATGAGGAAAATTGTGCCTTAGATAGTAAGGAAAAGAAGTGGAAGGGGAGGAATACCCATTCAAAATCAAAAACTAGAAAAGAAGGAAAAAAGCATGACATGTCAAAATCGAAATTTGTTCACTATCATGATCATGGAAACCATGCCACAAATTATCCACAAAAGAAGAAGAATAACAAGAAGGCTCCAGGAGCTGCAGTGGGTGAAGCTTTGACCTCACAGTTTGAGTTGGACTTCACTCTCATCGCATGCATGGCATCAACTGCTATGGGATCTATGTGGTACTTGGATAGTGGAGCATCTTTCCACATGATGGGAAACAAAGACCTATTTACTAGCTTGGAGGAGAAGGATCTTCAGATGCACATAGAGATGGGTGATGACAGGAGGTATTGTGCTACCGAGATTGGTACAGTTACTTTCGAGAGACAGTCAGGTAAACCTTTCTTATTAAAATATGTCATGCATGTACTAGGCTTGAAAAAGAATTTAGTTTTAGTTTCTATGTTGGAGGATGTTGGATATGATGTGGTTTTCAGTGAAGGAAAGGTGTTCCTTCCTCAAAAATCCACAACATAGATAAAGAAGATTGGGGTTCGTGTGAAGAACCTCTACAAACTTGATGTAGATGGTTGTGCAACATTGAGTAGTAAAGCAGGGAAGGTGGTGAGCTGGGATACAAGTGAGTTATGGCACAGGATATTGGGCAATATACACCACAATTCTTTGAGGATCATGCAATAGATTTCTACGGGTTTTCAAAAGTGTACTCTTTCACAGATAGACACATGCAAGGGTTTTATACTAAGGCCACCTTTCATGAGAAGGAGAACTAATCAACGATAATCCTTGAGAGAGTTCACTGGGACGTGTGTGGACCATTCTCTATGCCTTACACATCAAAGCATGGGTATTATGTTATTTTTGTTGATAATGTTTCTAGAAAGTGTTGGATTTTATTTCTGTAGATGAAAGATCAGGTGTTATCTAATTTTTGTGAGTTAAAATCACTGGTAGAGAAAAATAAAGGGAAGAAGGTGAAGGCTATAAGGAGAGACAATGGTGGTGAGTATATCTCTAATGAATTGAAGAGCTTGTGTGCCAAAGAATGAATTCAGAGAGACTTGATTTCACCTCATAACCCATAACTGAATGGGGTTGCAGAAATAAAGAGTAAATAATTTGAGGGAGAAACACGAGCAATGTTACATGATTAGGGCCTACTGTTACATCTATGGGTAGAGGCATGCAACACAACTGTATTTGTGCAGAACCAGAGTCCTCATTGGATACTTGGCATGACTACGCCATAGGAGCCTTTTTCTGGTAAGAGACTAGATGTTTCATATTTTAAAATATTTGGCTCATTTGTCTATTTCCATGTGACCAAAGAATCCAGAAAGAAGCTAGAACCAACATAAAATGTTAGGATATTTTTGGGGTACACTGATACTCCCCACAACTATCGGGTGTATTTTTCGGTTAATATGATGACAGTTTCCAAGGGAGATGTTAAATGTGATGAGGAGAAAGCCATGCAATTTTCCCTTGAGAGGGAGCTTGAATTGGATGCAGATGAGGAACTCTTAGTTCCTAAGGATGAACCTTAGGATGTGGAGGAGACATAAGATGAGGATCATGGAGTGGTAGAAACTACTCATGCAGATGCATCCACCAGAAATGGTAGGAAGCCCACCAACGAGGCTGGAATATTGATGCTAGATGCAATAGAGCATGTAGGAGAACCTACATCACAACACAGGTAGAGAAGGTCCCCAGAAATGTACACTGGAGACATGGCTCTTATGAGTGAGTGTATTGTGATAGAGTTGTCCTCTTTTGAGGAAGCAGTGTAGTAGTCAACATGGGTTGATTCCATCGTTGAGGATTATGACTCAATTATCAGAAATTGTGCATGCGAAGTTGTCCCAAGGCTAGTGGGGAAGTCAGTGGTTGGATCCAGGTGGATCTATGAGGTGAAGAAGGTATGATATGGGAGTGTGGAGAAATACAAGGCTATAATTGTGGCCCGGGAATCTGACTGTGAGGAGACTTTTGCATCAGTTTCAAGGTACTCATCAATTAGATCTATCCTTGCACTCTCAGCACAGATGGGATGGTATATATATCAGATGGATGTAAATACAACCTTTCTCAATGGATTTATTGAGGAAGAAGTGTACATTGAGCAACTAGAAGGTTTTGAGACCTTTGACAGGGAGTCGCATGTGTGCAGACTCAAGAGAGCATTGTATGGGTTGAAGCAAGCACCTCATGCTTGGTACACCAATATCAACAACTATTTCACCAGGTTGGGATTCACAAGGAGTGAATCGAATGAAAACCTATATCATATTGTGGTTGATGGTAAGATTTTGATTATTATACATTATGTTGATGATATTATACTGACAAGTGATGAGCAACTCATAACTTCTTGCAAAGAGGATTTGGAAAGAGTGTTTGAGATGAAGGACATTGGGCTCATGAATTATTTCCTAGGCTTCGAAATATGGAAAAGAGATGGTGAGCTATTTGTATCTCAGGGCAAGTATTCCAAGGTGATTCTGAGGAAGTCCCACATGGAGGGAAACAAACTCATGGAGAGTGCTCTTGCAGGTAATTGGAGGAAGGAGGATGTTATTTTAGGTGAGGTAATAGATGCTACTGTTATCAGGAAGCTTGCGTGTTCACTTATGTATTTGGTGAACATAGGACTAGAAATATGCTACATAGTTAACCAGCTTAGTCAAGATATGGTTAAGCCTACCAAGCTGTTTTGGAAGGTGGGGAAGCATGTGTTGAGATATCTTAGGGGCGCTATAGAATATGGATTATGGTACAAATAGAAGCTTCAAGGCTTCACCGATGCAGATTGGGAAGGTAGCCCATCAGACAAGAAGAGCACATCAGGGGGCATCTTCAGCATAGGATCAATAATAGTTTCCTGGTACAACATGAAGAAGAGATCAGTTGCAGTCAGTTCAGCTGAGGCAGAGTACATGACAAATATTCAGGCTACATGTGAGGCCATCTCAATGAGGAAGACACTTTTTGGTTTGTTCGGTCATCAGATGGATCTGACGGTGATACATTATGATAACCATAGTTGCATAAAACTCTCATTTAATCGAGTATTCCATTGTAGGTCCAAGCATATTGAAATCCGGTACCACCATCTTACATATTTTGTTTATAGGTGCATTGAGTTGTTGCAGTACATTCCCACGGAGTATTAGGATGAAGATATCTTGACGAAGGTGCTTGCGAAGAGAAAATTTGAATACCACAGCGACAGGATCGAGGTATCAGATAATCCCTTTCTTGCTGAGAGGGAGTGTTGAAATTAAATAAGAAAATTCAACACACACACTAGTGTGGGATCACAGGTCACACAGTGATGGGTCCTAGTGATACATTAGTGTGCAGCCAATTTATTAAATAAATTAGAAAATTAATCGTAATATTATCTCATAACAACTTGTAATAGTTAAATAAGTGTGATAGACTTAGTTAGCTCAAGAATTTCAAACTGAGGGTCTAAGTATAGGCATATGGAGTGATTATATTATTAATAGGGTCCACTTGTAGTTGTAGCACTAGTGTAGTGTGGGTGGGATCAGTTAACTCACAATAATTGAGTTAAAATCAGTTTAACTAGGTCTAGCTATTTGATGAGCTAGTGGAAGATCAAGTGAATTAAAATAGATTTAATTCACCAGTAGTGATCTACCAAGTAACTGATGATTCACTATTTATAGTTGCATGCATGCTAATTCTAGTGGATACCCAGTTGAGACAAAGTTTCAAGGCTAGCAAACTAGCAATTGTATTTTAGGCAAACTGCCCAGGTGTAGTTACAAAACAATGGGAAGCCCATGATGAATTGTGCAATCAAGGAATGCTAAATTTCCTATTTAATAGGGGTTTAATTCTCTAGGGATTGCATAAGAAGGGTAGGTTGTGGGTAGGCTGATAATTGGTTATGTGTTTTTCCAATTTTACCTAAATCAGTGTGAAGCAATTGGTAGAGTGTATGAGGTTATGGTGATCACAAATACATTGTATTGTTTCATGATTCCTTGGTTTCTTATAAAATATTATGGAGGGTTTTTGAGCAATTTATTTCCCCAATAATATTTGGTTTTTTGTATTGATTTACTTCTTTCTCTTACTTGCATGTGACTAAGAAATCATGTTTTATATTACGCAAATATTGTGGAAAGATTCATTATCTTTCCTTGGTATGTTTCACGATCATATTTATTCCATTGATATAATTTCTACATGGTATTATAGCCGTGTTAGAGATTTTCTACAACTCATGGAGTGAGAACACCCAGAAGGGAATTATGGCCCACCATTGTGTCCTCTATATATCAAAAGGTAAAAATTTGGATTCTTATTATATAATACTATATTTCACTGAATTCCCACCACATCTAAGGCACACATATGAAACATTAACATCATGTTGAAGTAATAAACTCATACATAAAACCATATTAGAGAAAATAAAGTGAACAAGATAATTCCAAATAAAATAGTACCATGTATGTGGAAATATAGTGTGCCATATGTAAGTTGATCTGAAATGACTGTATTTTTTTTGCTGTGCTAAGTGTCTTTTCAGTTTATAAACATGTACATACTTGTCTCATTAGTTTGCTTAAGGATTGAGGATTTTAACCATGAATTGTAGATGATTTTAGGTGAATTAGAAGCATAAAACAAGCTTAAATAACATTGAACAATAGTGTAAAATAGAGAAATAAGTCACCACATGAAATTTACATAGCAGGCATGATGAAGCATTTTGACCCCTCCTGGGCTACATCTGTTAGTCCAGCTCCCAATGGCATGTCCATCTTTCATTATGCTCGAAATTTTTCTATTACATGTAGTTACATGCCTCTAATGGTTGTTTTCTCTAAACCAATCGCTCCAGAATGCTCCAATTAGTCAAAAATGATTCTTCATTCACTCAGAATGGGCAAAAATTGAGTCTCCTATTCTTTTTCCCAGTTACACCTAAAAAAAATGGAGGACTCCACTTATCAGGAGTTAGATTAGGCAATTCCTCCTTTTTTTCCATTCTGACCAAACTTCCGCCGGAATTAACTACAACATTTAAATTAATAGTTGGGTGGTGCCCACATGTGCACCCCCAAACTATTATAAACCCCTACAGTTAGGCAAAAACCATGTTGCAACTGTGGTTGGAATGGTTTGAACTATGGTTGAAGACAACGTTAGCGTTGACCACGCAGAGGAGTTAACAATTGTTATCACAATATGATAGGTAATGTGAATCCGCTAGTGGGTTAGTTGTAGTCGGTTAGCAATGATTGTGAGGTTGAGTTAACCATCGGAGATAATACACTTGGTCATGTGACAACTGCTGCGACGGAACCGTTATGATGCATAGACTGCGGGTTGGAGTTTAGCTGACCGCAAAGTTTTGGTTACATTAATATGCCATGTGAACAACACATAGGGACCGCTAGCAGGGTGGGACCACCGGTAGTCCCCAAACCCCAATATAAATTGTAACAAACTTTAAATATATCTTGCAAACCATAGGGTTAAGAAAGAGCTTGTAGCATAGATGGTAGAGACATGTGCATGCTCTGTCAGAGGTCTCGCGACCAATTCCTATCGACTCCACAAAAAATTTACAATCACATTCCAGGGACACGTGGTAGCCTCAGAGCTGGCCACATGGTACCCTGTGATTGGCCCTACAACAAAACCTACAAACTCGTTCAACCAATAAAAACATGACACTTGTCAAAATATGATTGATTTTGAGGAAGGAATATTCTCTATAATATTCCCTTTTTTATTACTGTGCATCGCTATCAAACATGGTCAAATTGTCGCAATTTTACCTATTTGGCTTTTCGATCAGAACTCGATATCTCCCTCATACGACATTGGTTTTTTGAAACGTTCATGGTAATGGAATCAGGAAGACGAGATCTACACAACCATTATGGTTTCAACCCAATCCTATAAATTTGAATTTTGAGCAAAATTTATGAACTCTTGATCACTCCTCCCTATTGGGAAACTTTTTGACCCAAAAAGACTTGATTACCTATTCAGTAGATGAGGGTACAGCTCCCTCACCTTTACAAGGTCCATCCATTTTTCCTTGCTTGGTTTAGTGTCGTTGAGTCCAACTCAAAGGTAGTCAACAGTTCCCCTCTTGGATGCTCTTGTCCTCCTGTCAAGAATTGTATCTTCTTTGAGCTAATCTAGAAATTATGCTGAGAAATCTTCAATAGAAGGTAGTTTAACATCACTTCCTTGATCATCGATCAAATTTGGCTCATAAAAATATAAGTTTTAAACATTAGCAACTGAATACATTTGCATATAAGAAGATAAGTCAAGTTGAAATGAATTATTACCAACTTTCTGTATGATCTTGAAAGGAAAATATCGAATGGGTTTGAAATTTTTTCCTTCCTCTTGTATCCTTTCTTTGCTAATGTGCAACCATACCTTATCTCCTTCTTGAAACTTGTGAACAAATCTATGTTTGTCATGCCTCTCTTTGTATTTTCTTTTACTTTTCTTAAGCTGTTCTTGAACTTGTTGATGTATAATATGAATTTTCTCAATGAAATTTTGAGCCTTGTTAATATCACTATGTCCATCAATTGCAAAATCCTTCCCAAAGGTGAAGTCTAATGGCGATTTTAGAAAATAACCAAAACATACTTCAAAAGGTGATGTTTGTGTTAAAGAGTGTTTTTCTCGGTTGTAAGCGTGATGAATGTAATACAGTTTTTCATCCCACAACTTAGGAATTTTGCTACAATATTCTCTCAATAAATTCACAATGGTTCTGTTCACCACCTAAAATTTTCCATCTGTTTGTGGATGAAATGCGGTACCCTTTTTCAACTTTGCCTCCATCATCTTCCATATATTTGACCAAAAACGCCCAATGAACCTAGAATGTTAGGTCCCTATATTACTAGTGTACTCCCTTACTGTTGTTAATGTAGCCACGTTATTGTTATTGTTTTACCCCTGTAACCCCAATATTGTTATTATTGTGCCCTTACATTATTATTGTTACATCGGCTAGGATTATATTGTGACTGTATGGACTCTTATATATAGAATGAGATTTTTTCATTTGTATCATCCAAGAATTGTTCATTTATGTAATGTATTCGATGTTTCCCCCTCGAAGTGGCTGATTTATAAGGCGTTGATCTCTCTTTTCTTCTATTTTTTGAGTTGTTTTCATAACATTTGGTATCAGAGCTTTGGATTCTAGGGTTTCGTTGCTCCAAATAGGTCCTCGAGGAATTTTCGCTATAAGTTTTTTTATACGAAGTTTCAAAAGCTAAAATATTTACAGAGCGAAGCAGAAATCCTAAGGAATATCTTGTAGAAATTTCAGATCTTGGTTCGCAATATTTATAGCGTTATGATATGTGTAATTTAGGGGTTTTTCAAGATCCTGAATTTCACCTAAACAGATCATCGTGGCATTTTAATTACAAATTTTGTTCTACGAAGGTTCAGAAGCTAAAACATTTATAGAGTGAATAAAAAATTGGGAGGAATGGATTATACAAATTGCGCATCTTGGTTCACAATATTTTCAGAGATATGATCTATGGAAGTTAGGGTTCTTTCAAGCTCTCGAATTTCATCTTAAATAGGTGACCATGGGAAATTCATCATAACTCTCTCTCTAAGTATTGGATTCAAATTTTATAAAAAGTGGCTGCAAGTAAAAGAAATTTTCTTTTATGGGTATCAATTTCAGAGTTGAAGGAGGAAACCATGACACGTGGCACGTCGTACAAGTTTTTTGTACTAAACCAGTCCATAATTAGGTCATTGTGGGAGATTGGACATAAATTTTCCTTGAAGAATCCAAATCAAGTCAGATATGTGGCATTCAAAAGAATATTCAGATGGCTACTATAGGATCTAATTTCAAATATTGAAGGTCTGAAATCATAGAGATACTTTATTTTCAATATCAAGCTCCTCAAAAGCAAGAAAAATGTGTGTATTTTTTTCGAATTACATAAGTCTTGCTTGAAAGATTAGTTTGAATTTATTCCAAGGGCATATTGAAGAATAGATATCAGTATTGGATTTTAAAATTCCCCCTAAAAATAATTCCACAACCATTAAGCCTTCATAAGTCTATACTATGACTCATAAAGATGAAGAAATGAAACATGAGATATCAAAATTACAAGAGCAAGTGCACAAAATTTCGCTATTAGAAAGAGCAACAAAAAATGAAATGGAAGTTTTGATGAAAGGCGTGGAAACTAAGATGGATGGTTTGAAGAAAGGTGTGGAAGATAAGATGGATGGTTTGGAAGCTAAGATGGATGACATGGAAGCTAAGATCGATGAAAAAATGAAAGACAACACAGAAAACATGAAGAATGATCTAAAAGTAGACATCGAAGGTCTGGAAAAGTTGATATAAGAAATTTTTCGCAATGACAAAAAGATAGTAGAGGAAACTCATGATGAGAAAAAAATAAATGCTAATCATGATTTCATAAACTCTAATGTTGGATGGAATAACCACCATATTCCGTAGATGGATATGAGGAAGTTTTATGGAAAGGATCCTGTAACCTCGATAGTACAGATGGAGCAATACTTTGATCTCAATAATGTTTAAAACGCACAAAAGGTTTTCATTGCAACTTTACATCTAGAACAAAATACATTTCTATGGTATCATTGGCTTTTCTCCCATAAAAAATTGCACCTGGTCAACTTTTACGGAGGAAATGATAGCACATTATGAGGATACAAAGAGCAACACCTTCTTTAACCAATTGATAAATCTAAAACAAAAGAGTTCAGTGGTGGAGTACATTGAGGACCTCCAAAAATTGAATATAAGGGTAACTGATATTCCAGAGGAACACAAGATGGATGTCTTCATAGGGACTTTAAAGGATAACATCCAACATGAGGTTCGCATTTTGGAACCTGGTTCATTGGAGAAGGCTTTTTGGCTGGAAATAAAAATTGAATATAAAATTATGGTGACAAGTAAGCCTACCACTCAAATCTATAAACATGGAAGTGTTGCTACTCCTAGACTTCCACAACCTACAAGTTTAACACTAGAAAAATTGGAAGAAAAAAGATAAAAAGAGCTTTGCTATAGTTGTGATAACAAATACATTAAAGGTCATAAGTGTGCTAAGAAGAAATTATTTTACATAGATTGTGAAGAGGAGGAATAAAATGAACAAGAAACTTCAAAAGAAGAGGATATACACCAGGAACTAACCATAGATGAAGAAGAAATGAGTCCGACCATATCGTGTAATGAATTGGTAGGAATTACCACTCCTCAAACTCTCAATATATCAGGACATATCAAGAAGAAAAAGGTAATAGTGTTGATTGATTCGGGTAGTAGCGATAATTTTATTCATTGTAAGGTAGCCAAGGAATTGAATTGCTTCCTATACCCAGCACCAGAATGTCAAGTGATGGTTTCAAATGGAGGGACTATAAATTTCTCTGGAAAATGCCATAATATCAAGCTAACCATGGGGGAATATGTATTTAATAGTCCAATGCTTTCCATTCCAGTGGGAGGTGTTGATGTTGTACTAGGAGTACAATGGTTACAATCTTTGGGGACGATAGCTTTTAATTTTCAAGAACTTTTCTTGAATTTTTTTCGGAAGGAAAGGAAGTCGAATTACGGGGTATCACAGGGAAGCTGGGAAAGACAATAAGCTCGAATTTCACGACAAATATTCTGAATAAAGAACAATGAGGCGTAATTGCACAATTATGCTCACTAGAAGTTCCAGCATCAAAATCTTCTATTTTTCCAAATCTGCAAAAAGTCTTGGATAATCATTCCAAGGTGTTTGAAACTCCTAAAGGACTGCCACCTATTTGTGATCAAGATCATGCTATTCATTTAATTCCAGGAATTATTCCTCCAATCATCAGGCCTTATAGATATCCTTATGTCAAAAAAAGAAAAATTGAACATGTGATTGCAGAAATGTTAGAGTCTGGTATAATTCAACCTAGTCAAAGTTCCTTATCTACTATAATAGTATTGGTGCACAAGAAGGATGGATAATGGTGCATGTGTCTAAATTATAAGGAGATAAATAGGCTCAATATTAAAGATAAATTTCCCATTCCTGTGATTGATGAATTATTGGAATAATTAAATGGAGCAATTTATTTTACCAAGTTAGATCTTCATTCAGGATATCATCAAATTAGAATGAAGACTAAAGATATTACCAAAACAACATTTCAAACTCATGAGGGTCATTATAAATTTTTGGTCATGCCTTTTGGCCTTAGCAATTCACCTTCTACATTTCAAGGGTTGATGAATTCTATTTTCAAACCCTTCCATAGAAAAATTATGCTAGTATTTTTTATGATATACTAATCTACAGCAAGTCTTCGAAGTTTCATGTTCAACATGTTGAGAGGGTGCTCAAACTGTTGGAGGAGAAACAATTATATGAAAAAACATCCAAATGTTTCTTTGGAGTACAAGAGGTGGAATATTTGGGTCATATTGTGTCTCACGAGGGTGTTAAGGTAGACCCTAGCAAAATTAAAGCCATTACGGAATGGAAAGTCCCCACAACAATAAAGTAGTTGCGAGGATTTCTTAGGTCAATAGGGTATTATCGCAAGTTTTTTAAGAATTATGGGAGAATAGCAGGACCTCTAACAACATTATTGAAGAAAGATGCATTTTCATGGACTCCTGAATCTACTAAGGCTTTTGAACATCTTAAAGAGGCAATGTGCCTAGCACTAGTCTTAGCTACGCCAGACTTCACAAAAACCTTTATTGTGGAATGTGATTCCTTGGGAAATGGAATTGGTGTTGTTTTAATGCAAGAAGGAAGACCCATTTCTTTTGAAAGTCGTTCAATCAAAGGTAAGTATTTACAAAAATCTATTTATGAGAAGTAAATGTTAGAAATACTACATGCACTAAAAAAATGGCGACCTTACCTAATGGGAAGACACTTCAAGGTAAAAGATGATCATGATAGCCTTAAAAAAATTTTGGAACAAAGAATATCTTCACAAGAGTAGAAAAAATGGGTCACAAATATGTTGGGTTATGACTTTGAAATCATCTACAAAAAAGGGAAGCTAAATGTTGTTGCAGATGCACTCTCAAGAAAGAATGAAGATGTGGAAGCATTGCTTTGTGCCATTTATATTATCCAACCAGATTGGATAACCAAAGCAAGGGATGAATGGAAGAAGGATGAAGAAGTGTGGGCACTCATTCAAAAGTTGTAGCAAGATCCTAGTACATATGATACATTTAGTTGGAAAAATGATTTTTTATGGTACAAAGATCGCTTATATCTTTGTAATAATTCCCAACTAAAACAAAATATTCTTTTGGAATTGCACACTTCTCCTTTAGGAGGAAATTCAGGTATTTTACAAACTTGCCAGAGGGTGAAGAAAGATATTTTTTGGGATGGACTTAAATATGGTATTCAAAATTTTGTGGCAGGATGTTTGGTTTTCCACCAAAATAAAGTTGAGACGATTAAGATATCGGTTCTTCTACAACATTTATCCATTCCAAGTCAACGTTGGGAGGATATTTCGATGGATTTAATCACAATTTTACCTAAGTCCGAAGGAAAGACTGTCATCATGGTGTTAGTTGATAGACTTACCAAGTATGCACACTTTTGTGCATTATCTCATCCATTTAAAGCAAGTATAGTTTCTACTACATTTATGGAAATAATTCAATGTCTACATGAAAACCCAAAGATTATTGTAAGCGACAAAGATCCCATTTTTACTAGAAATTTTTGGACGGAATTGTTTTCTTGTTTGGGTACTCAACTAGCTCATAGCTCATCCTATCATCCTGAATCTAATGGTCAAACTGAGATAGTGAATAAATGTTTGGAAGGATATCTTCATTGTTTTGTATCTGATAAACAAACACAATGGGTCAAGTGGTTACCTCTCACTGAATGGTGGTATAACACTTCCTTCCATACTGCAGCAAAAATGACCCCATTTATGGCATTTTATGGATATCATCCACCTTCCATCACATCATATTTAAGAGAAAATTATAAGTTTCAAGCAGTGGAAGATCATATTGAGCATCAATAAAAAGTTCTCCAACTCTTAAAGGATAACCTAAATTTGGCACAAAATCAAATGAAACAACAGGCAGATAAACATCGCAGCAAGAGAAGTTTTGATGTAGGAGACTGGGTATTTTTATGGCTACAACCATATAAACAAATGTCCCTCAAGCAATCTAAGAAGGATAATAAATTATCGCCAAAGTACTATGGTCCTTACAAGGTGTTGCAAAATATTGATACTATGGCAACAAATTGGAGCTTCGTCCTTTATCGCAATTGCATCCAATTTTCCATGTTTCATGCTTAAAAAGGGTTATAAGTGAAAAACTTCCAGTTCAAACAATATTGTCAAAACTTGATGAGGAAGGAAACATCATATTGGAACCTGAAGAAGTCATGGAAACAAGATCTTGACAACTAGGAAATCGACCAATTTCAGAGTATCTCATCAAGTGGAAGAACTTACCCACTGAAGATTCTACATGGGAGGATGATAATTTTATACAGAAGCACCCAGAGCTACTCAAGCGTTGAGGACAACACTTTTTTTAAGGAGAGGGGCATATTAGGTCCCTATATTACTAGTGTAATCCCTTATTGTTGTTAGTGTAGCCCCCTTATTGTTATTGTTTTACCCCTGTAACCCCAATATTGTTATTATTGTGCCCTTAAATTATTATTTTTAGGTTGGCTAGGATTATATTGTGACCCCATCATTTCCTATATATATAATGAGGTTTTTTCATTTGTATCATCCAAGAATTTTTCATTTATGTAATGTATCGGAGGTTGCCTCCTCGAAGTGGATGATTTCTAAGGCGTTGATCTCTCTTTTCTTCAAATTTTGGAGTTGGTTTCATAACATGGAATCCCTTTCACTAACAATAGAGTTTAGCAATCGAAAATGAACCCAAACATGTTGAAAATAAAGTTCAGCATTTTGTTCAGTAGTAATGGTTTTCATACATGGCATAAGTATACACATTTTACTGAATCCATCCACAACTACATAAAGATAATCATGTTGTTTTCTTGACATAAGTAGACCTCCAACAAAGTCCATGGAGACACTCTCCCATGGCCTTGATGGTACCGGTAGTGGCGTGTACAACCCAAGATTCGTATTACTAGGCTTACTTGTTGCACAGATATAACAACCTCTGATAAAATGCGACACACTATCTACCTTGTGAGGCCAATGACAATACCTCTGTAGATGCGCCACTATTTTTCTTACCCAAAAATGTCCAACAATAAGAGATGAATGAGCTTCTATCATGACACTTAGCCTCTCTCCTTTTTTTATACACAACTTTCCCAAATGAAACAACAAATTTTTATGCATGTGATAATCTTTTTCTTGAACTTGATTTCCTTCACTCAAACTAGCATACACATCTTGAAAATAAATATCATATGCATATTGTTCTATGTAACTCTCATGTACAATAGAATCATTTTTTCGTAAAGTAGATGCACTAATTATTGGTCTTGAAAGCATATCAGCAACTTTATTAAGAATACCTTTCTTGTACCTTATAACCAAGTGAAACTGTTGAAGAAATCCCATCCACCTGAAATCTCTTGATTGTTGCAATTTTTTTTGTGACTGCAAGTACTTTAATGGTTGGTGATCGGTATGCACAATAGTATCTTTACCCATAAAGTAGTGTTTCCACTTCTTGACACTTTGTACCAACTCATATAGTTCTTTGTCATATGTAGGATAATTAGTCACAACACCATTATATGTTTCAGAATGAAAAGCGATAGGCTTACCATGTTGCAAAAGAACCGCACCCATGGCATAATCACTAACATCAGTTTGCATCTCGAATGGTTGTATCAAATTTTGTAATGCAAATACTGGAGCTAAACTGATCTTGTATTTTAAAGCTTCAAAAGCTTGTTTTTGTTTGCGTCCCCATTGGAGTCCTTTCTTCACAATTTTCACTGCATGCATAGGAGCTGTGATTGAAGAAAAGTTAGCATAAACATTCTCCAATATTGAGCTGCACCTAAGAATCTTCTTACCTTGGTAACTGTTTTGGGTGTGGGCCAATTCACAATGGCTTCCACTTTAGAAGGATAAATTATCAATTCTCCTCCTACAATATGTCCCAAATAGACCAAATAAATATTTCCAAACTCACACTTTGACATCTTAAGAAACAATTTCTCTTTCTTCAAAATATCAAGCACTTTATTCACATGATATTCTCTTGTTTTGCTGATAATCAATATGTCATATAAGTACACAATCACAAAGTCATCAAGGAATGGTTGCAAAACACTATCCATAACACGCGTCGGTGCATTACACACACCAAATGGCATAATTAACCAGTCAAAGAGTCCTTGCTTGGTTTTGAATGAAGTTTTCCATATATCAGTTTATGCAATTCTTACTTGATGATATCCACTTTGTAAAACTAACTTAGTGAAAAACTTTTCTTCTTTCATCTAATCAAGAAAATCATCTGTTCTTGGTAGTGGGTAATGATTCTTTACCGTAATCTTGTTCAAAGCTCGAAAATATACACACATGCGCCAAGTCCCATCTTCCTTTGGTATCAAGACTATGGGTGAACCACATGGAGAGGTGCTTGGTCTTATGATTCCTATGTCCAAAATCTCTTTGATTTGCCTCTTTATTTCAACATTCTCCATTATCGACATGTGATACATACTGATGTTTGGAAGTAGACAATCTTGCTGCAACTGAATCTCATGTTGAATCTCTCTTTTTGGAGGCAATCATGTTGGCTTCTGAAACATCTCATGATGTGCATTAACTACATCATATAAATATGATTTCAAATTAGGATCACATCCCTCAAATGATTCATGATTAACATTGGATTTATGCTTAATCATTAGAAGACCAAAATTCTTACTTGAAATTACCAGCCTCTTTACTTGTTCAACATTTACCATAGCAATGTTTGTATTTAGGCGATGTGATCTAGCAATGAACTCTTTGCCAGATTTGAATAAATGATACTTGTTCTCATGAAAATAGAAGATCGTTTTCCCGTCATACAAGTAAGGACTCCCCAACACAATACCTATTATGTCAAGCAAAACCACATCTAATTCAACTATGTCAAAAAAATTTGCAGTGATTGCAAACCGCAATATACATTTCTTTGAAACTTGTAATTTTGCATCCTTACAAATCCAACCTAATGGATATGGTTTTGGATGTGGTATGGTCTCAAGGTTAATTTTCTTGACTAAGTCTTCATATATTAATTTTTCTTGTGATCCACTGTCAAACAATGTGTCAATCTTGGTATGCTTGGATATGACCCTCACCTGAAACAGTTCTATTATTTCTTCTTCATTTGGAGTGTTTATGTGACAGTTTGATGTACTGGTACTAGGTTTAGTTTAAATTTATTTTCCCTTCATTTTCTTCCATCCCATGGCTGTAATATTATATTTATCACCTAAATCATCTCCTAAATCATGTTGAGTTGTAGCAACAGTTTTTTGTTTCCTTTTGTTATTGGGTTTCTTTGGCCTCATTTCAAGATGTAATTTCCAACAATGAGTTTCATCATGGCCTTCTTTTGAAAAAAAATTACAAACCACTTTTCCTCCCTCTTTCTTAATAGATGCATTCTTTTTTCTTTTACCTTTTGAGGTATTTTCTTTGGCTTTTCCCTTAAAAGGTTTCTTTCCACCCTCTTCAGAAATGTTCTTCCCTCCAGCTTCTAGATGTGTGGCCTGAACACATACTTCATCTAGACTGGTGGGGTTAAACATGAGAATAGTATGTTTTAGGTAGCTATGTAAGCATCCTATGGACTTGAGAAAATTGTCTTGGCTTTGATAATCTACCCCTAATAAGAGAGCTCTTCTCCTAAATTATTGGGTGTATTCTTGCACATTTTTTTGCTTCAATTACCTAAAGTTTTGACAGTTCATTATAGCTTTATACATATGAGCTAATGGATAAAAATATTGTTTTATAGCAGTAATGAAATCTAACCCTGAAAGAATAATATTACCATGCTTCTTGATCTCCTCCTTTGTCTTGGCTTCCAACCAAACTAGTGTTGCACCTTCCATTCTCAATGAAGCTAATTGTATTTTGGTATCATCATCTTGAAGGTTCTAGATTCTCAAATATACCTCCAATTTACTAATCCAATTATCAAGATTTTTTGCATTGAATTCACCATTAAACATTGGAAATTCAAACTTAACATCAAGTTTTAAAAAAGGACTTTTATCAGTGTTCTTTAACTTGTGTCGTTGATGTAGTGAAGAAGAAGTAGAGGATGATGATGATGAGGGTGAGGATGATGGCTCGCCATTGCCTCCATTTCCTCCATTTCCCTTCTTTGACTTATATTCATCATTATGACCTCCTGAAGATCCTTTTCCTTCCTTGTGAAGTTTAGATCCTTCTCCTTCCAGTCTCTCATTCCTTTCCTGATAAAGGATTCTAACCATCTCAGTCATGTCAAGAAATGATTTCTTGAACACTCTTTCTTGCTCCTTGGGATCAACTTCTTCATGGATTTCTCCTTCATCTTGAGGCATGCTTAATGGAGCTTCTACTTCCTTAGGAGGTGAACTAGGTGCTGGAGATTGTGGAAATCCTACTCTCCTTTTCTTTGGCTCTTCCTGAGACCCTTCTTCTTTCACCATTTTTCCTTCTCCTCTTTTCAGCTTGAGCCTTGTAAGCATCTAAAACTTGCAAACAGTTGAACAATTCTTTACACAAAACAACACTAGAGAATATACTCTAGCTCTGATACCAATATGATCTAAAATGACTGTATTAGTTTTGTTGTGCTAAGTGTCTTTTCAGTTTATAAACATTTGCATACTTGTCTCATTAGTTTTCTTAAGGATTGACGATTTTAACCATGAATTGTAGATGATTTTAGGTGAATTAGAAGCATAAAAAAAGCTTAAATAACATTGGAAAACAGTGTAAAACAGATAAATAATTCACCACATGAAATTTACACAGCATGCATGATGAAGTAGTTCACCCCTCCTGAACTACATCTGTTGGTCCATGTAATATCCCCAAATGGGAAAAGTAGGAATATAGTGCAAAATACTGGAATAGCAATGTAAAACATCATATGAAAGTAAGAATCCAATATGGAGACCTTATAATCATAATAAAAATAGAAAAATATGCATAAGAAATGGAACTTAAGATGTACAACAAGATATAACAAGCCTCCAATGGAAAAAACCCTCAAAACAGGTGTTGCTACTATATATAAAACGATGGAAGACTACTACAACACTGTTTAAAGAGCACAACTACAGAAATGAATATAAAAAATAACATGGGATGATATATGCCTCAAAATATAGATCTAATACAGATCCAGGAACTATTCAACCTCCAATGAAGAACCCCCAAATGGTTTTCAACAAAACATCAATATACAAGATCTGAATCAAAGCCCTAGGGCTAAAAATTCACTGCAACATATAGATCTAGAAAGTGTGGTTGATATGATATAAGAAATAGTGCATCCTCCTCCAATATACTCTCTAGATGACAGGTTGATCCCTTCATTAGAAAACCTTCTCTCCAAATGGTGTGTTGAAACCACACTGCAACTCGTTCCTCAAAATAATGTAGATCTGGAAGGAAAATACATTGTAGGGTTAAATAAATATATGGTCTGATGCCAAGATATGGAAATATGCTCAAGGGCCTTCCTTAATATCCTCCCAATGGAAAGGAACCCTTCTCCACTGAAAATAAGCACTCAAGTGACCAAATGTGGTCTCCACTACTGCAACCTGCAAAACAACTCAGCCCTCAACCGGATCTGCACTGTAGATGTAAGCTGAAGGTTGGCCTTAAGCCTGAAAGTGGAAGTGAAGTACAATACTCTTCCATGATTTACTCGATGAAATGGGTGGGATCCCCGATCAAGAACACCCATTGCTAAACAACACTTGCAATCTTAGATAAACAGACAAAGAAAGCTATATTGTCTAAACAGACCATATATACAGAAATATCATATACCAATACATAATGAATATGGCTTCCATCCTCTTCCTTTTATAAGGTTTGAGATTCCAAACCCTAAGCCACATTCATTTATGACACTACTTCCATGCAAAGTGTTGTAGAGGTAAATCCCCTCTCTGGACATAGGCGATCCCTACTAGCCTAGAACAGGTATAGAAACAATCGTAACATGCTATGGTGCAGGTCCCTAATTGCAATAAACCAACTTGTGAAGAAGGCTTACCTCGAATCCAACGCTATTGTTTGTAGAGAAGGTAGCGCTCCCATTCCTTTGCTCCGGTAGATCACAATCCTCATGCTCATCACGATCGAACACCTGCACATGCAAGAAACACAACAAACACGAGCGTAAAATCAAATATATACAATTATGCGTCAGTCATAGAGGACACAACTCATGATAATAATGAACCAAATGAGTGGAACCATAACCAATAGTCGCTTATCATTAATTCAACAAAGGAAAATACAACCTGGCTCTGACGTTGAACCTTCCTTCGGTGGGTCGTCAGCGTAATACGTCTCGGTAAAGCCTACCGAGAATGGGGACAAGCCTCTCTCTTCGATCGTCAATCTCCTTGCTATGGATTTGGCACTATGAGGACTATCAAAGCTCTTGCAGCATTCTTTAGGCTATGAAGGCTCTTGGAGACTCTTGTAGACCCTTGGAGACTAGCTTGCAAAGGGAAATGGCAAGCTTATATAGATGGTGGAAGGGGAGTTGGGATCCCTACAATCATGGGATTGGCCCTATCCTCAAGGAAGATTCCATGAGAGGTGGAAAACTACTTCCTCTGCATGGAAATCCGGGGCCAAACGTCCCAACTCAATTTAGAGACCAGTTCAGGAGTTGGTTGGAGTCAATCTTCCACCATTTATTTTTTAAAAACACCCTTTATTAAGCCCGGCGCGAGTGTGAATCTAAGACAGAGTGCCAAATTGGCGCGCCCTCTTTGGAAAATTTACCCCATTGGCGCAGGTATAACACTGGCTAGTCGTGCCAAGGATAAAAAGGCTATTTTTAGGGTTTTTCTCAAGGAGATGTCTCCAGGGGAATGAAATTCCATGTCTAGGGAAATGCCATGAAAGTTTTTTCAGATCATGTCAATGTTCACAGGTCATGGAATAAGCCCTCCAATGTGTGGAATGGGGAATTGCAGGGACGGTGACAAATTGCTGTGTAACAGATCCCCCCTAAAGCATGAGGCCCGAAAGAGAGAGAGGGGTGAAATGATTTACGAGAACGTGTCCAACTAAAAACACTGTCATCAGAAAACCTGTGTAGAGAAGTACAACTAATATCTCAAATACATGATATATGTGGTATAGGCGCAGCCATCCATAACAGAGTATACAATAATCCAGATCCAAGGCATGGACGCAGCCATCCAGTGAGGATCGATAAATAGACTCAAGTATGGTCGTAGTCATCTAGTGAATGAGTCATGTAACTAATCATAATAATCCACAAAATCGTAGCCTGGATTGCAACAGACAAAATCTAGGGTCTTGCGCTCCATCTCGACCCCAACAAAGTACAAGTTCAAGCATGCGAATAAGTGAGCTGAAGTCGAACATGCAATAACATTGCCTGATTACCATCCAATGATGAAAGTTGTTAACAGATGTGAGAGGTACCACCAATGATGAAAATGGCCCTCAAGGTACTCTAGTTACAATCCATGGCATGCGAATCAATGAGATGGTGTCAAACATCTGTAGAATCACTCAATCGGAGGCCAATGACGAAAACCTCATGTCGAATGTGAAGAACCTGCCATTGAGGCATGCAGGCTCCAAGGTACTAGAAGGGAGTCTCTAGATCAGTTTCCTAGATAATGAGCTGATGTCGACAGGAAGTGACCTTGATCAAAGGTGGGCCATAGTGTTTCCCACATCATCGATGTGAGATAGAAGAACATAATGTCTTTGTGAATCAGGACCAGATGAGAATCAGAGGAAGTTTGGAACTTGCAGAGGTCAACTTCTCTTGAACATATCGGCGGCACGATAGTGAATTTGGAAGTATTTGACATCAAAAGATCAGAGGTCATGATGATGGGGAAAAGAGAAGATGAGAGGTCGAAAGGGATCACCCAAACCCACGAAAACAAGTGAAAAAACGAGATGAGATGTCCCCAACTCGACACAAATGCAAACAAATGCCATGTTCAAGAGTGACATAATGCCGACACGACGATGATACTGGTTCCATTTTCCCCCCACCATTTCTAGCGAGTACCTATTTATTTTTACACAAGCTTGAAGAGGATACCATATGCTTTTCATATAAGTTCTTCCTTCAGACAAACCCAACCTAGTAAATTTAATGAGCCCTAGGAAGGAGAAACTCGAATATCTTCATTAGGATTGGATCCGATGTCATCAGGGTTTAACGAGTCTGACAAAGGAAGAACTCGGTGTCTTTTCATGTTTAGAGAGTTTGAAAAGACAGTAGAAAAGTAAGCTCCAATAGTCCCTTTTCGTAAATAGTTCCTTAGACCCGAAAAGGTAGAAAACTATGTCTGAGAAAAGCTCCTAGTCATGATAGGCTAGGGTATTCCTTTTTGATAAATAATCTATCCCAGCCCGAAAAAGGGGTAAACGTATATTGGGTAGATGTCGTTTCGTAACCACTTTAACGAGATCAAAACGACAAGTGACTTGGAAATATTTTCATGTTTAGGGAGTTAGAAAAGAGCTGAAAGTTGACTCTTCCTAGAGGAACGAGTGGTATAAAGGGTAGCAACTGGTTCCGGTAATGGTGGAACTACTCAGAACAAGTAAAGGTTAAGAGACTGGCTAACAAGACCACTCATCGCAGCGATTCCTCAGGAATGGGTAAAACAACCAAGTGAAGGCATATGATCAGCCAAGCAGATAATGACGATGGAGTGAGAAAACCAAGGCTCAGCTGGCAAAACAGGCTGATAAAATGACAATCACAAGAGGTAAAATGGGAAAGGTTTCATTTTTACACAAGCTTGAAACAAAGATAAACTATGCTTGAAACCAGTTTCAGTTTTACACAAGCTTGAAACGGAAACAAAATATGCTTGAAAAAGTAAGCATGCCCCCAGCATGGTGACTCAATTTGAGGTACATGCCCCCAAGCTTCAGTCCATATGTAAGGTAGATGGAGTGAAGGTTCAAGTTACGAGATCAAGAGATCGACTCGACTGGGATTTTACGAGATCTTGTCAAAGACTCGAATTGAACAGGAAAGTGTTTCATTATCTTAACGAGGTTGAGACATTAAAAGAAATATCCTTAGGACACCTTGTTTCATGGTTTAAGGAGCTTGGCACAAGACAAGGAACTATGCTCCGAAAACCTTGTTTTATTTTTTAAGGAGCTTGGCACAAGGCAAGGGACTTTGCTCCAGGGACCTTCTTTCATTTTTTAAGGAGCTTGACACAAGAAAATGAACTATGCTCCGATAGAATTCATCATAATGAATAAGAAGTCATCACTTCCAAGAGTTTCCCGTCCGATGGAAGGAAAACATCTTGGAAGTCTGGACCCAATGCCCCTAGCACATAATGCATGACGGCATCATCACTGAGTATAGGCACGGGGTAGGTAGCCACATAGTTGACCTACGGTGGGGCAGATACAATGGGCGGATAAAAAACAGGAAAGGATGATGGTGGGCCAGTTTCCATATCAGGACCAAAGAACGAAAGTTGATCAATGGTCACGATCTGTCCTTCATGCAGAAAACAGACCACACGAAAAAGGGAGGAGACAAGCGCTCCCATGGCATAGGTGTAATCGCGCCCCAAGAGTAGATTGAAATCCAAGGGGCCTGGAACAACCATCACATCCATATGGATGGTTTTACCTCCCAAAGTAACAGGTAACCTTGGAAGGATCCCTAATGGTTCACTAGTTCTTTTGTTAAACGCCAACAGATTCTGCGTAACAGGCACAAGCGGCGGCGAACCAAAAGCTTGCCAAGTAATTGAGGATAAAATACTAACAGATGCGCCTTCATCTATAATGGTGCTGGGTATGACCAGACCAAAAGCCTGTACCATGATCTCGAAAGGCACATAAGACGGAAGGTGGTGTAGTGCTCAACTTAGTGTTCCTAAATTGAGGTCATAAATTGTCAACCAGGGCTAGTGAACTACTGAAGTGAAGTGCACTATATGTGCCTAGGTATCTGTTTCTCACTACGTTGTATTTAGTGTTTTTCTGATGTTTTTGGTTTTATGGTTTTATGTCAAAAAGGAAAAGAACTAAGTATTGGTAAAGAGAAGTGGGTAGTTACACTAAAACAGAGCAAAACCTATTCTAAACTATGTAAGGCACTAAAGAGCAGAAAATGTAAAGCTTGATAATGACTCATGGAAAAAAAATAAAATCACAACATGAACTCATCCAATGCATTCATTAGAAATATGTTGAAATAGCTTGAGGAAAGGACAAGTTTAGTGCAAATTAGGTTCTCCTAAGTGAACAATTATCTTACAATATTACAAAGAATCTCATCCATGGCTAGAAGTTTATTGGAACACAATTGAAAGAGACTATTTGTAGCACAATAATATTTATACTCTAAATTAACTTTTAATGCTAATATTAATCCATTCTGCAGCTCAGCTTGTCACTACTAAACCTTATTTGAAAGTTAGAGATTTTCTAGAATAGTTTTGGGAAAAAGGCTTATTTGTGAAATTGCAAAAGATTGCAGAACAATCAAGGCCTTAAATTGATATCACTAATTCATTCCTGCCCATATGATGATGCATTAATAGAAAGTCAGAACAAGATTAGTTTGTAGACAAGAAGGCCGTGAAGTCTAATTTTGACAGTCAACAGAACTTAAAGAATAATGAATGACACTGAACTAGAATGCAATTGATCAAACTTGAAACATAGTGGCCACAACTAAACTAAAATGTCATTAACCTAAATTGAAATACAGTGAACTGGAACTGAACTAGAATTCCACTAATCTAACTTGAAATGTAGTGAATTAAAACTAAACTAGAGTGCCATTATCAAACTTGAAATATAGTGACAGAATTAAACTAGAATGACATCTACCTTCGGAGTGCTACAACTAGACTAAATATGCAACTAATCACTGAAATGTTTCAGCTCTGTCTCATTCGGAATTAGTGGTATTTTGGAATAGTTTGTAGAACAGGACTGGCTGCAACATGTTATGTAAATGAGCATGAAAGCATAAAATTCAACAAAACACAAAAAATCTCTAAAACACCACAGCTATGTCTCATCCGAAGTTAGTGATATTTTGGAAGAGTTTATAAGATCATGACTAGCTGCAACAACTGATGTAATTGAGCATAAAAACGAAATGCAACTAACTCCTAAAATACTATAGTTATACCTCATCCAATATTAGTGATATTTTGGAATAGTTTGTGACAACAATACTAAACTGTAGTATCCAATGCAAGTGAACATAAAACACAAAGTTCAGAAAATTGATTAAACTAAGAATGAAACGAGGCTAATGTACTTATCTAAACCATATGAACAAAGCTTCTTAGGTAGCAGGGGCCCTCTACCACCGGATTAGCACGCAAATCTACTCAATATTGACTCAGCTCTTGCAATAAAGTGATGCTTCTTTCATTAAAAGAGAAATTCTTCAAAACATAGTATTTACAGTCTTATGAGATCTAGCAATAAAACATAAATCTAGCTAGCTGTTTCTCGGTTTCCCGAGCCATACTTATAACAAAATTACATAACTTTCTTTGAGATAAAACAGGAATAATTTTCTTTCCCAATTAAAATCAAACTAGGACTCTGGTGGTGGCCTCGTACTATGATTAAGGACATCTATACAGTCCTTGTCCTATTAGAAGTCTGTCTCCTAGTTTTGATTTCCCACGTGCATAACCACCTATAGACTCGAGCTCAGAATTCATGGAGAGCAAGAAATTATGGGGAAGTGATGTGAAATATGACCATATGTGTTTTTCCTTGCAGTGACACTTGGAACCTACGCAAACATGAAGATAGCTGCAGAACAGATGACTGGCTACAGAATGCCTGCGTTCTGTAGCCGAGTCGAGTCAAAAATTACTACAACAACAAAATCATCAAAACATAGCAAGTTAGTCATTATACACATTCTTGAAGTAATCCTAATCAGTCCTATTGATCATTTAAGCCTGTAATTGATGAGGGACAAAAGAAATGAAGTGAAATGTGATGGAAAAGAAGGACATCTTTGGGGCTCAACATACCCCCACTACAAGGCTTTTGCATATCCTCATGCAACGTATTCCATCTACTCTAAGACCTCTGCTAGGAAATCCAACCCTCTTCTTCTGCTTTTCCTAATAGTCAATGCCCTTATGGGCTTCCTTATAACTAACTTGAATCTCAAATTTGTAAGTGCCCTTCTTAACTTTTTGTTTTTCTTCTTCAATTTTTCACTGGCCTTGTACAACTTTTCCATTTGTAGAGACAGAGTGGTATTCATATCACCTTTGAGCTTAACATGTTCCCTTAAAATGTCATTCTCATTCTTGATATGCCTATTGAGTACTTCTAACTCATACTTATCTCTTCTTAGCATATTAATTTCAGATTTTGGTGGGCTAGGAGTTTTGTCTCTAATTTCTGAAGCTCTCTTCTCTAGTGTCTCAACATAATTGTAAATTTCTTGTTGTTCTGGGTCTATTTCAGGAGCTCCTTCATCAAAATATTCCTCATACTGATACTCAGGTGATCTAGCAATAGGTGTTTCTTCATCCTCAATGTTTATAATTCCATATTGTCTAACCTCTGTTTCTTTAGTATACCTCTAAGTCTGTGGCTCCGTCTTGGTTGAGATGGGCCTTCTCCTCTGTCTTTGGCATATTTTCTTATTATTATCTCCTTCTTAAGTTGCTTCTTTATTTGATCCAATTTCTCAGAAATCATCTCTTCACTGTCCTCTTGAATTGATTTACTAGTTTCAACTTCAACAGCTTTGGAAATTTCCGTTCTCCTCCTTCTTCTTGTAGGTTTTCTTTCAGGTGGAGATTCTTTGGGTTCCTCAAAATGGTTCCTCACTAGAAAATCTTCCCAATTATCTCCCATTTTCCTCAAATGATGTTCAATTAAGATTTTGACTAAACCATGGTGATACAAAGTTGTTTCTAGAAATTGAACCCTTTTTTTGAACATTTGAGGCCATTCTTTTCAGACTATGAAGTAGGAAAAAGGGAAAATTAATTTATTCATCTAAGAAATGCATCATTAACCGAATATGATAGACAAAGAGGGTACTAAATCTTCCTTCACAAGTGATAATTTTTTGCAAAATGAGTAACAAATACCTCCATTTGTTCTTTAGTGCTGAGCTAGGGATACCTTTTTTAAAAATGGAACATCCATACCTGGTGTTTTGAGTATTTTCTTCCATGCCTTGTTATGAAATTCCCTATTTTTGAACCACCTTTCTCCATGTCTGGGTAATTCTATTGCTTCTGCAATGAAATCCTCTGTAACAGTGAATTTAATATCTCCTATTTCGACCTCTACTCCATTGAACGACCTTGCAAATGTTTTAGTCACCTCTTTGTGAAAACCACTAAATTTATCCAAATATTGCAACCAACCAGCCTGTTGTAGCATTTCTCTAATTTGTGGATAACCTTCCAAGTACTTGGCTCCACTTGGTTCGGTCCTCACTATGAGACCCATAGCTTCTCTTTTCAACCTTCAAATTACTGCTCCTCTGCTCACGGTGAAAATGGTTGTTAAAGAGATGTTTCTGCCCCAAAGATGTTTCCTCTGTTTTACAGACTGGAATGGCTAAGTATTGGTTGCGGAAAGGAATGATATGGAGTGGTTATGAAATGAGTATAGTATGGTGAGGATAATTCACACGGATTAATGAGTTGAAAGCTATCACGAAAGAAAAGACCGTGGAGATATTTCGTTAAGCAATTCAAAATCATCATTAAATACTTTGGCCTAGTGATGTGACTGATTAAATCACTTCAGTACTTTAACCGTTAAGTTTTAAATGATGATCGGATATGGCAAGATGGAAGGGTTTTTGTCCAAAGTTTTTATGATGGATTTAATAGACATGACTAACCAAAATTACTTTTTGAATCATACATGACTTAACTATACTAAAATTTTCATGATCTGTCACTATAATAATTTTAGAACTTTTACCTTTGCCTTCCCTTTGATTCTTTTTTGGTTTTGATATGCCTTGTCCTCCTTTGAAAATATTTGATCTTCAATCCTCATAACTTCTTTAATTTTTCTTGTTGTCTTGGTGTTGTACTGTACAACAACCCTCCCTTTTTCAAAATTTTAGAATAAAATTCATTTAGAAATAGGGTCCCTTTTTCTTTTAATATAGGAATAAAAGACTTAGAAATAAATATTCATTGTTTGAAAAACTCATTGCATATCTTTATGACCAAGTGTGTACAAACAAAATACAACATTTAAAACTTCCGATCCGATCAAACATAAAAGACTTTATCATATAAAACAAGTCAATTATAAAAAAGTCCCATGAACAGTGATCGCAATCGGAAATCGGAGAAATCTTTAAAGAAAAGTTTTACATACATGCTCAAAGCTCCAATGCGATTATTTCAATTGCAAATCGCCAATCATAAAGGATTTAAAGTTACACATTTTGTTTACATATTTTTCAATGCGATGCGATCAATCGTAATCGCATAATCAGAGCACTTTTTAAATTCTTTTCAGTCAAATTGAGAAATTCCCGATGCGATGCGCTTTATTATAAGAACTCATTACAAAGGAAAAGTAAATGTTCCTTATGTTATGGACCCCACTATATCGCAATCGAAAATCGCAGATGGTCCTTGATAATTCTTTTCGATTGAAACTCCCTGATGCGATATACTGCCATCACAATTGGAAATCGGAGAAGTTTGTAATCGCAATCGGCAATCAGAGAAATATTTATTGTGATATCTATGTACCATTTGAATACTTCCGATGCGATTGATATTCAATACACTATACACTCATCACATCGGAGGAATTCAAAATAGGTAATTTTATATTATTTCACAAGCACCAAATCTCCAATAGTATGTTCAACATTGAATGGCAAATCAAAAAAAATATTGGTTTATGATTCTACGTGAGTGTGACCCAAGGAAAACATTTAAGTGTTATACGGAATCAATAAATAATGAATCATGAGTTCATAATTTTTATAATTGTTCTTTTCACTTGCTTGTTTATCACGACTGATAGCTTATTGCCTTGTAGAATCAAAGAACACTAAACCCTTTCATTCGCAGACTGAGGGAAACAATACCAGATACTGAAATGTCAAAAAGAACAAGAAAAATGAAGGCTGCTATTTCCGCAAAGTTTGTTGAAATTCCTACAGTATCAAAGGAAAAGCCAGCAAAGCTGAAGTTGGCTACGGATACATCATGTCAAGGGCTTGGAAAAATGACATGGAAAGGAGTTTATAATCTGATTTAGAGTGAAAATCCTAAAGTCACAGTAGCAAAGATATCAGTTCCGGATGAAGATGACTCAGATTCCGACTCTGAGATTACCATCAGAACACTTGCAAACTCATTCCTACATCGAATTGCAGCCAGAGCAAACATCATTCCTTATTATGATGTGATTCGATGGGTCATCGATAATGTAGAAATAAAGAACAGAATGTTTATTTCGGCTTCTAGAGCATCTTCTGTATCATTTAAAGCAGAAGACATTAAGGCAATGTATCATCTCCCTGATCTGCAGAAGGTTTATAATAAATAATTTGTCAAAGAGTTTGCTGACAGTAATAAGGTTCAATCTGAACTTATCAAAGAATGGATAAAATATCCTGAAAAGCACAAAAATGAGTCATCCGGTATGTATTCAGTGGATTCTCCCTTACTCCCATACTGTTATGCGGCTGCCATGATGTGTAGATTATTTGGTAATAAAAATTCTGCTAGGTTTTCTATACAAATGGTTCCTTTAATCCTAGCTGATGTCAATTCCAAAATTATGGACTAGGCTGTCATTCTTTCTGGTAGGATAGCTAATAGAATACTCGAATATAGACAAGATAAAAATGCTGGAAATACCACTCCCTTTTTCTTCTGTGCTTATATTCTAGACGCCCTTTGTTTCAATTCTGAATTTCCTTTGTTAGGATGGAAATGGACTTCTAAAGACCTTACTCCGATTCACATATATCATAAACTCCTTTGGAAAGTTCATTTCAAAGATCATGTTTATAGAATATGTCATGGTTTCCTTATCCGAGTCTTTCAAAACATTTTGAATCGCTTCCCTCCTAGATTCTCCGACAAAGCTAAAACTGACTTATCCTCAATAGGAGATTGGTTTGGAGAAGAAAAATTCATGTATGTCAGGATTTCGGGAGTATTGTGGAACCCCATGTTCTCCCTCTTTTTGTTCTAGATAAACTTCTAGCCTAGGAAATATCCTATCAATTGACAGTTGAAGGAATGTCCAGATCTCTGAGCAACAATAAGAAAATAATGTGGCCTTCTTTTCCATTCAATTGTGGACATTTTACTTTTAATGAATTCAAACATGCAGAAAAGGAAGTCGTCAAAATAAAGGACTTAAAATTCGCAACAATCCTGCGGAGACAGTATGACCCACAAAAGATAGCTTTTAATGTTACCTCTTCAGTTTCGATTGCTCGATTTGAGCATGAACTGGATGAATTTGATGATTTGTTTGTTTCATTAGATAAATTTTCTTAAGTTTATGATTTGCCCAAATCCAAATTCTAGAAAGAAGAGATGAATAAATTTATGTTATTCAGAAAACAAAGATTGTTGAAATTTCCTTTAGATCAATTAAGAGTTCCTATGCAAAAGTCAAAAATAGGGGATGCATCTGGAAAAAACAACAGGAGAAACATCTACCAGTAAGATCACTACACAATTATCTACTGGCCAGCCCATTGTGCATGTACATACTGAAAAGGTGAGCACTGATGGCAAACCCGATGTAAATACTGATCAGCAGTCCACAGCTCAAACAGAGAAAGAATGCACAAGTACTGATACTAATGTGCATAGTCAGAAATAAGGATCAGACAGCAAAACTAATGAACAAGGAACAAATACAGAAAATCAGATACACAACTTGGAGGAAACAAAACTACTGAGAAAATAGTAGACTCTGTTGATCTTAATGTTTCCTCACAATTGTTGAAACAATATAATCAATTTTCTCATCAATTAGGACTGCAGGATGATCCCAAAGAGAAAGAGCCAGAAGATCAAGATGTTGAAATCATTCTTGAACATACTATAGGGAAAATTATATTGAAGATTGAGGAAATTCCTCCCCTGGATATATTCTATAGTCCTAAACATAAAGTTGTTGTAAAAGAAACAGAGAAAAGGGAGGAGAATTGATCAAGACACATTTTCTGCTTCACAGGAAGAATTCATGAACATTGTTTATAAGAATGCTGAAGTGAATCCATCTGAGGATCTCACTAAGTTGTCCCAATATGCAGGAGCATACAGTGTTGCAACAATAGATAAAGCTGCAGAAGTTTCTCAGTTAATGACCCAGATATATCTACATATAGCTTTACTTGAAGAACAAGCTAATGAAAATCAGTAGAAGATTGCTCAATTGGAACAGCAATTACAAGATCAATAGCTCAGATCTAAAGAGCTAGAAGAGCAGCTTGCCATAGAAAAGAAGAAAATTTATGAACAGGTTTTGAGCAAACAACAACATTTGAATCAAGAAATTTCAAAGCTACAAAATTTGTTACAAAATGAGAAGAATACAAAGATTATGCAAGAAAAGAATTTCAAGCAACTTTAGATAAGTTCAAGGATTTCCCAAAATTAAATAAATTCAAATCAGAGGCTCTTGAAGCCAATAAACTGTTGTCTCAGCAGTTAAATAATTTTTGTACAAAATTGACACAACCAGAACCATTGTTTGATATCACATCATCTTTGATCCAGGACATAATTACTCTCAGGCAAGAAATTGATAACGCCGATGAAAATATTTCTGAATTTCTTACTTGGCAAGATACAAAAAAAGGAAGGAAAGCTAATCTTCCTAGGATAGAAGAAAGACATAAAGAGATCATGTTTACAGAGTGGGAACAGTAGTTGATGAAAGCCGAGAGAGCTATATCAAGAGCTAGAAGCATGATGGGTAATATAACACAATTTATCAATGACAGCTTGTATGCAATTAATCTCATTTCAGATTGTGTTCCAGGCAGCTTACCTAAAGTTAAAGAAAACGATTGCAGATGGAAAGAAGAAATAATGAATAAAAGTCAACGGATCAACAAGCTTCAAACAATATCTTGGGACAATATGTGGACTTATCTAATTAAGCCACACAATCAACAATTAGCTATTAAATTCCTATCAAATTTTGTTGATTGTTTGATTCCAGAATTGTCTGATGCCACATACACTAGATAGTTACATTCCAAGATGAGTCATCCATCGGAGGTCCAGGAAATGCTGAAAATTTTCCACGTGGCTACATTGAACGAGAAGCAAAAGTAATGAATCAGTTCCACAAAAGATAAAATTTCTGTTTTTAAAGTTAATAGATTGTAGCAGTAGTAGTAGGATTCTGTTTTCATGTAATGTCATATTTAAACCCCTCTCATGCATTGGAGAAGGGGTCCGGAGTTGTAATATTTTTGACTCGGAGATTACATTTCTATACTCCATTGACTCTTATATTTTATAAAGGATCACATCTGGTGATTTTTGTGTGGAATTATTTTTAAAGAGTTGCATTTCTGTACCTTGGATTTGATTTTGCATTGGAATTACTGGATCAGAGTATCAAATTTCATTTGAAACTTTCAAGATAGATAAGGTATTTTTATCTATTCACTGTTAATTTCTTTTGTTATATGATATTCTCTTTTAAATTTGCTATCATTTATATATATTTCGTTTTCACAATATTTCTTTATATATCATTTTTTATTATATTAGAAATATTCACCTCTCATAAATGTATGTAAACTGATATACAATGATGAATACAATATGCTAATATAACTCTATTTAAATTCTTAAACAAAGTTATCTTTATTTGTTGCTGCACATTTCAATTAAACTTTAATACATTTTTATGGTTATTGTTAAATTGGAATAATTTTAAGTTGTATTCACACATGATACTCGGGTTAGTCTTAGAATTTCCTTATCAGTATTAAACTCAATTAGATAGTTTTATTTCAGTCGTTTAGTTCCATATTTAAACCATCCAAATCAACCCATTATCAACCCATTCTTCATAAGGAAACTAGTCCTTTCAATCCAGTCGGAGCCACCATACCAAATGGATAAGGAGTTGTCCTAAGGTCCTCACCGGGTGGTTTTCCCCAATGTTTGAAGCAGAGATTTTCTAGGCTTCAAAATTTTTGGCACTAGAAGGAGGGCATGAGCTATGAATGGCAAGTAAATCCTTATCCATGGGCCATTCTGAGAGCAAAACACCCTCATTAAATTCTTCAATTTCTTCTGAATTACAAAATCCTAGAGAAGGAATTGAAAAGAATATTCAGACACCCACTACCAAAGTCTCAAACAATCAGACAAACAACCTCCTGAGTCTCCTGAAGTACAAGATTTAATCCATAAATTGAAAGGATTCTCATTATCTCTAGATGAGTCTGAAATATCTTAAGGTAGTGTAAGCTGAAAATTTGTTTCTTCGAAACCTCTTACTAGGCTACAAAATGAAAAACTTGGTATTTCTCCAAAAGAATTCCCTTTACCTAGTAGAGTCAAGACAAGAAGAACTCAATCAGAATCAGAAAGTGATATAAGTTCTTCATCTCATATTCAATCACCTGTTTCCCAAACCCCAACTCAACAAAGTGCAGTTGTTTCCACATCATCTGCTCAATCATCATCAATCCCAACATCATCTATTCCAACAACTTTTGTTCAAACACCACCAGTCTCTAATACTCCTTCAACAGTTGTTACAATAATGGCACAGAGACCATGGGCTAGTCCAGGGGCTGTTAACATGCCTGCACCATTACATGATTTACATGATAATCCTGGAAAATGGCTTCCAAAGTTCAGTCCAGAGCTTAAAATTCAAGCTGAAGAACACATAAATAACTTTATGCTGGCTGTAAATTTGAATGGAGTCGAAGAAGAAGATGTTGTAGTCAGACTATTCCCTTATACTCTTCAAGGGGCAGCAGGATCCTGGTACTTTTCATTACATTCAGGATCCATAACAAGTTGGGAAATCTTCGCAGATCATTTTTTAACCAAATTTGGAGATGACAGATCAATAGCCACTTTAATCAACGATCTCTTAAATTTGAAGACAGAACCCAAGGAGCCCATTAAAGATTTCAACTCTAGATTCAACAAACTTTTGAACAAAATCCCTACAGATTCAAAACCTAGTGAACAAGTCAGAAGTGAATGGTACATAACTTCTTTGCCCTCAAACATAGCAATTTTTGTAGATAGAGCTACAAAACCTACATTAGCTGAGAATATGAAAGACACTATTGCAGTAGAGAAACGAATTATTTCTCTAGATAAGAAAAATGCTATTGAGGAAAGAAAATCCAAGAAAGTCAGCTTTAAAGATGATTCAAGGAAAAAGACAGCCAAAGACCCATATGACATGGAAGGTTTACAGAAAGTTCTTAAAACCATGTCTAATGAAATGGTTGAAATTAAAAAGCAAATGGCAGAGACCTCTACCAAAAAACCATTCCGAAATTTTAAAAGAACTCAATTTGAATCTAAACCTCCCAATTCAATCTCTAATGCAGAATCAGAAGAGGAAGAAGAAGAAGATACTCCTCCAGTATCAGAGGAGAAAGATGAGAATGAAGAAATAGATGAATTGCATGGAATGTGGGATTTTATTCTCCCTAATTCTGATAGTGAGGTATAACAAGAAGCTATGCCTGTAAGTACTAGGAGTAAATCTACATCAGAGCCTGTACAAATAGTTCCTAAGAAGAAAACTACAACTCCAAGTACCAAAGACAAATCCCTTGCAAAGAAGACTTCTCCATTACCTACTCAAAATCAGCAATCTTCTTGTAATCCTCCTACATCGACATCAAAAACTTTAGTGATATCAGATCCTATGGAGTATAACATTGTTGAAGACATGAAAAAGATTAAAGCAAACATTTCCTTACATGAACTCAGCAAACTTAAACACCAGCAGAAGTTGCTATTAAAAGAGTTAAATGCTACACCAATTGCTCCTTTACCAAGTGGTGTAGTTGCAAAAGCAGCTAAAGGGACTGGTAAGCCACCAGACAAAGTAGATGCTACTGATACTGTGCTCATTGGAGAAAGATCAAATTCTCAGACTCCTCCTTTTATTTTGACTTATGAAATGTACAATAAGAATCTGCATAATTGCTTAATCGATTCAGGAGCATCCTCTAATATAATGCCTACTTCAGTTTGTGTCAAATTGAATATTGAACCACAAAAATCGGCAGTTCACATAGCTCAATTGGATCGCTCTAAAGTTCAAGTTGTAGGGGAAATCAATTAAGTTACTATCAGACTAGCTTCTGATCCTAGGATTGTCCAAAGAATTGATATTTTGATTGCAGATATTCCTAAATTCTATGGATTAGTCTTAAGAAGAGACTGGTCTGCAAAACTTAATGGTTATATCACAACTGATTATTCACATATGTGGCTTCCCTACAAAGGGAAACCAAATCAAATCAAAGTTGAACGAGAAAAACATATGATGCACACCGTTACTGAATTTGAACAATCAAATGAACCTGTAGCTTTCAACAACAATATTCTTGGAGGATATTCTGCTGAGTCATTCCTTGGGAACTTTAAAGCACCAGAATCACCCTTTTCTGTAAATACTTTTGTTTCTCAAATAGAAAATTTTTCACAGTCTCTTTTTTCTAGAATAGTAAATATTTCTGATACAATTGTAGATAAACCAATAGATAAATCTTTATTTTGGTCATTATATTTTGATGGATCAAAATCTAGTGATGGGGCTGGAGCAGGATACATCTTAATTGATCCAGATGGAGAGAAGACCATGCTGTCATGTAGGTTAGAATTTGAGTGTACAAACAATACTGCAGAATATGAAGCCTTGATTCAAGGGCTTTATAAAGCTATAGGGTTAAATGTTAAATACTTGAAAGTCTATGGTGATTCCGGAATTGTCATAAAACAAGTTAGAAATACCATCCATTGCCTTTCAGGACATCTCAAACACTATCAAACCCTAGTACAAGATCTTACCACTCATTTTTTAGCATTCAATATTTCTTCTATTCCTAGGAATCAAAATACATTAGCTGATTTGTTAGCTAATGTTGCATCCAAACTCCTTCCTGCTGAAGATTGCAGTCCTGATAGATTTTTCGCCCATCTGTTCCAAATAATATCACAAATTGGAGAGTATTCTACCATGATCAAGATATTTTGAATTTCATGACTTCAGAGAAATCATATGATGAACAAATTATTGATGAAGATGATCATGATCTGCAAATTTCCTCAAAAGGTAACGAAAATCCCATTCCGAAATCTGTTGTTAAATTGGAGGACTTATATGATATTAAAGACAGATTCAAGAAAGTTACTAATGCTAAAATTCAAAGTTCCACTTTAAAGTTTGAATTAGTAAATCTTGGCTCTGATTCTAATCCTCAAAATGTTAATTTAGGACTCAATTTAACTCCAGAGGAAATAAATTCTTTCATCAAACTTCTGAATAGATATAAAAATGTTTTTGCTTGGAATTATGATTATTTAAAAACGTATGACACTTCTGTTATTCAACACACAATTCCAATGCTTCCTAATATTAAACCTGTTCAATAGAGGTTAAGAAAGATTCATCCAAATCTCGAAAGTCAAATCAAATCAGAACTTAATAAACTTTTGAAAGCCAAAATCATTTTTCCTGTAAGGCATTCCAATTGGGTTTCTAATATGGTTCATGTCAGGAAGAAAAATGGTGATATAAGAATCTGTATTGATTTTAGAAATTTAAACAAGGCATGTTTAAAAGACAATTTCCCATTGCCAACCATGGAACAGATACTTCAAAAAGTAGCTGGTTTTGAACTCATGTCCTTCCTTGACGGTTTCTCAGGCTATAATCAAATCTTAGTTCATCCAAAGGACAGGTTGAAAACCACTTTCAGAACCAATGGGGAACATATGCTTATCAGAAAATGCCTTTTGGTCTAATAAATGTAGGAGCAACTTTCCAAAGAGCCATGGACATAGCATTTAAAGGTCTGATCAATAGATCAATTGTTATTTATCTTGATGACATAACAGTATTTTAAAAAAAGAGAGCCAATCATCTACATGATTTAAAGAAAATATTCGAAAGATGTAGAAGGTTTGGTATTTCCTTGAATTCAAAGAAATATTTCTTTGCTCTTGATGAAGGAAAACTCTTAGGATTTGTTGTGTCAAAAGATGGTATATACATTGATCCAGACAGAGTAAAAGAAATTTCCAATATTTCTTTACCTCATAATAAAAAATCCATGCAATCATTTTTTGGGCAAATCAATTTTGTAAAAAGATTCATTCCTGATTTTTCTCAGATTGTTTTACCTTTGAAAAATATGATCAAGCAAAATTCAGTATTCAAATGGGGGCATAAAGAGAAACAAGCCTTTAAGGAAATCAAACAAGTGATCATTAATGCACCAGCATTGAATACCCCTGATTTTTCTAAGGATTTTACTTTGTATACTTTGGCCACCGAAACAGCCTATGCTGTTGTTTTAACACAGCTCAATGATCAGAAAATTGAAGCACCAATTTCTTTCTTTAGCTCAAATATGGAAGGAGCTGAGCTTAATTATTCCGATGTTGAAAAACAAGCCTTTGCCATGTTTAAATCAATCAAACATTTCAGACCTTTTCTCTTGAAAATACATACAAAAATCATTGTCCCATTCTCTGCAGTGAGACAATTATTAGTTCAAAAGGAAGTAGGAGAAAAGAGAGCTAACTGGGTAACAGCTTTGCAAGAATATGATATTGATATTAAGCCAGCTAAGATTGTTAGAGGACAAGTTTTTTGCAGATTATTGGCAGGAGCTCATAACATACCAGAAAATCAAGATCCAATCAACGATATTCAAGTAAGTCAGATAAGTGTTACAGATTCTGAATCTCAGTATGATGATCTCATCTATTACTTGAAAAATGGGTATGCTCCTTCTAATCTCAGTTATAAGAACAAACGTGCTTTAATATTAAAAGCTACTAAATATGAAATCATTGATAATGTGTTATTCAGAAAGAATTATGACTCAATCCTATTAAGATGTCTTGAAAAGACTGAAGCTGAAAAGGTGTTGCAGGAATTACATGATGGACCAGCAGGAGGCCATTTTGGAGGTGATACCACAGCTCACAAAATAATCCATGCTGGTTATTATTGGCCTACCCTTTTTAAAGATACACATGATTATGTGAGGAAGTGCAAAATTTGTCAAACTGCTGGTGGAAGACAAAGGAAACCTGCTTTTCCTTTGGATCCAGTAAATATTGAGCAACCATTTGAGCAATGGGGGCTTGACATTATTGGTGAGATAGTACCTCATTCTTCCAAACAGCACATATACATCCTTACAGCAACAGATTACTTTATGAAATGGGTAGAAGAAATTCCTTTGAAGGTAGCCAATTCTGATGCAATTATTTATTTCATAGATCAATTCATCATAACCAGGTTTGGTGTACCTAACGGTCTTATCTTTGATAATGCATCTTATTTTTCTGGAAATAGTATAATGGAATTTTCAATCAAAAGAGGTTTCAAACTGAAATATTCAGCAAATTATTATCCACAAGGTAATGGTTTAGCTGAATCCACTAAAAAAAATCTTATCAAAATTATTAAAAGGATCATTGATCAAAATCAAAATAATTGGCACAAGTCTTTAATCTTTGCACTATGGGCTGATCGTATTACTCAAAAATATTCAATAGGAACTTCACCTTTCAATTTGGTTTATGGAAAAGAAGCTGTAATACCATCAAATCTTACTCTCTGATCATTAGCTCTAGTGCAATTCATTAAAGAAAATCCTTCTTCATCCATTCAATTGAGATATGATCAAATCCTTAAATTAGAAGAAGATAGAGATAAAGAAAAAAATATTCATGAAAAACATCAACAACTTGTAAAATCTTCTTTTGATGCAAGTTCTACCGGCTCAAAGATTTTTTCAATTGGTGATTTTGTCTGAAATGGGATAAAGCACATGAAGAAAAAGGTAAGCATACCAAGTTTCAGAAAATGTGGCTTGGACCATTTCAGATTACCGAAAAGATAGGCTCAAATACATTCATACTCCAAGATTTAACAGGAAAGAGAGAATCTCTTCCTGTAAATGGGCTTGTCTTGAAGAAATTCTTTTCATAAGGAGGTAACCCCTTCTTACTTGTACATATTCCTTTCTGCAAATTTTTTGATTGTTTTGTAAATAAAGGTTGTTAATAAGTCTCTAATTGAATGTTTACTATTAAGAAAATTTCTTAGGACGAATATTTTAAATATTTATTTTTTGTAAATAAGAATTTTTAAAGAGATGATCACAGTCTTTGGATAGTTTAAAATAATATGTTAAACTTTGAAAGATTATTCCAATCATTTGCATGATATTTTGAAAACTTGAGGAAAATGTAAATCATTATAAGTTTATTGAGCAGAGAAAGGTTATCTATAAAAGTAAAGATTTTTTCTAAGTCTTGGTACTCAAGAAGCTCTGAAAATTGTCATCCATTGATTCTTAAGGATAAAACTATTTCACCCCATCCATTTAAGTTGTGATTTTTTAGAATGTAATTCTAATAAATTATATGAAAATTTTAAGAGATAAGAGGTCTCATCATGATCCTGCTCACCATGTTCATAAGAAGTAATAAAACTGACATTACCAATACTGCATATCAAAACAGGGTAATGGATTATAAATATAAGACAAGGGGTCTCATCACGAGCCAGCTTGTTTAGTTTAATTACAACTAGTGAATGGCATTGTTATTAACTGGCTACCAAACCAGAACAATGGCTCTTAAAAATAAAAAATAAGTAAAAGAAAAAAACATGAGATAAAATGTCTTATGAATTTATCTTTTAAAAAGTCATAATCTTAGTTGGATGGGACAATGAATAATTTAATGGTTAAAAGGTAACCCTGTCGAGACTATGAATGTTTGCAGGCAGCAGAGGCAATGCCTATGACAATAGAGTATATTATAAAAACCAAACTTGGTAAAATCCACTTACTTCATTATTAACAACCAATCAAAGCTTGAAATAACTCAAAAATGTTTTTATTCTTAAGAAATTAGAAAGAAATTGTAAGTAATTCTTATTCTTTTTCATAGTTAGATTTTATTTGAATTATCCTAAGATAGTTTTCATTATCTTTAAAAAATTTTACTTACTAGAAATATAGTGTTCATTTTATTTTTCAAAGATAGTTGTTTCTTCCAGTGAATTTCCAATTGTTGTACTGTACAAAAACCCTCCCTTTTTCAAAATTTTAGAATAAAATTCATTTAGAAATAGGGTCCCTTTTACTTTTAATATAGGAATAAAAGACTTAGAAATAAAGATTCATTGTCTGAAAAAATCATTGCATATCTTTATGAACAAGTGTGTACAAACAAAATAAAACATTTAAAACTTCCGATCCGATCAAATATAAAAGACTTTACCATATAAAACAAGTCAATTATAAAAAAGTCCCTTGAACCGTAATCGCAATCGGAAATCGGAGAAATCTTTAAAGAAAAGTTTTACATACATACTCAAAACTCCGATGCGATTAGTTCAATCGCCAATCTCCAATCGCAAAGGATTTAAAGTTACACATTTTTTTTACATATTTTTCGATGCGATACGCTCAATCACAATCACATAATCGAAGCACTTTTTAAATTCTTTGCAGTCAAATTGAGAAATTCTTGATGCGATGCGCTTTATTATAAGAACTAATTACAAAGGAAAAGTAAATGTTCCTTATGTGATGGACCCCACTATATCGCAATCGGAAATCGGAGATGGTCCTTGATAATTCTTTTCGATTGAAACTCCCCGATGCGATATACCGCCATCACAATTGGAAATCAGAGAAGTTTGTAATCGCAATCGGCAATCAGAGAAATATTTATTGTGATATCTATGTACCATTTGAATACTTCCGATGCGATTGATATTCAATACACTATACACTCATCACATCGAAAGAATTCAAAATAGGTAATTTTGTATTATTTCACAAGCACTAAATCTCCAATAGTACGTTCAAAATTGAATATCAAATCAAAACAAATATTGGTTTATGATTCTACGTGAGTGTGACCCAAGGAAAACATTTAAGTGTTATACGGAATCAATAAATAATGAATCGTGAGTTCATAATTTTTATAATTGTTCTTTTCACTTGCTTGTTTATCATGACTGATAGCTTATTGCCTTGCAGAATCAAAGAACACTAAACCCTTTCATTCACAGACCGAGGGAAACAATACCAGATACTAAAATGTCGAAAAGAACAAGAAAAATGAAGGCTGCTATTGCCGCAAAGTTTGTTTAAATTCCTATAGTCTCAAAGGAAAAGCCAGCAAAGCCAAAGTTTGTTACGGATACATCATGTCAAGAGCTTGGAAAAATGACATGGGAAGGAGTTTATAATCTAATTGAGAGTGAAAACCCTAAATTCGCAATAGCAAAGGTATCAGTTCCGGATGAAGATGACTCAGATTCTGACTCTAAGATTACCATCAGAACACTTGCAAACTCATTCCTACATCGAATTGCAGCCAGAGAAAACATCATTCCTTATTATGATGTGATTCGATGGGTCATCGATAATGTAGAAATAAAGAACAGAATTTTTATTTCGGCTTCTAAAGCATCTTTTGGATCATTTAAAGAAGAAGACATTAAGGCAATGTATCATCTCCCTGATCCGCAGAAGGTTTATAACAAAGAATTTGTCAAAGAGTTTGCTGACAATAATAAGGTTCAATCTGAACCTATCAAATAATGGAGAAAAAATCCTGAAAAGCACAAAAATGAGTCATCCGGTATGTATTCAGTAGATTCTCTCTTACCCCCATACTGTTATGCGGCTGCCATGATGTGTAGATTATTTGGTAATAACAATTCTGCTAGGTTTTCTATACAAATGGTTCCTTTAATCCTAGCTGCTGTCAATTCCGAAATTATGGACTGGGCTGTCATTCTTTCTGATAGGATAGCTAATAGAATACTCGAATATAGACAAGATAAAAACACTGGAAATGCCACTCCCTTTTTCTTCTGTGCTTATATTCTAGATGCCCTTTGTTTCAATTCTGATTTTCCTTTGTTAGGATGGAAATGGACTTCTAAATACCCTACTCCAATTCATATATATCATAAACTCCTTTGGAAAGTTCATTTCAAAGATCATGTTTATAGAATATGTCATGGTTTCCTTATCCTAGTCTTTCAAACCATTTTCAATCGCTTCCCTCCTAGATTCTCCGAAAAAGCTAAAACTGATTTATTCTCAATAGGAGATTGATTTGGAGAAGAAAAATTCACGTATGTCAGGATTTTTGGGAGTATTGTGGAACCCCATGTTCTCCCTCTTTTTGTTCCAAATAAACTTCTAGCCCAGGAAATATCCTGTCAATTGACAGTTGAAGTAATGTCCAGATATCTGAGCAACAATAAGAAAATAATGTGGCCTTATTTTCCATTCAATTGTGGAAATTTTACTTTGAATGACTTCAAACATGTAGAAAAGGAAGTCGTCAAAATAAAGGACTTAAAATTCGCAACAATCCCGGGGATACAGTATGATCCACAAAAGATAGCTTTTAATGTTACTTCTTCAGTTTCGATTGCTCAATTCGAGCATGAACCGGATGAATTTGATGATTTGTTTGTTTCATTAGATAACGTTTCTCAATTTTATAATTTGGCCAAATCCAAATTCCAGAAAGAAGAGATGAATAAATTTATGTTATTCAGAAAACAAAGATTGTTGAAAGTTCCTTTAGATCAATTAAGAGTTCCTATGCAAAAGTCAGAAACAGGGGATGCATCTGGAAAAACAACAGGAGAAACATCTACCAGTAAGGTCACTACATAATTATCTACTGCCCAGCCCATTGTGCATGTACATACTGAAAAGGTGAGCACTGATGGCAAACCCGATGTAAATACTGATCAGCAGTCCACAGCTCAAACAGAGAAAGAATGCACAAGTACTGATACTAATGTGCAAAGTCAAAAAGAAGGATCAGACAGCAAAACTAATTAACAAGGAACAAATATAGAGAAATCAGATACAGAACTTGGAGGAAACAAAACTACTGAGAAAATAGTAGACTCTATTGATCTTAATGTTTCCTCACAATTGTTGAAACAATATAATCAATTTGCTCATCAATTAGGACTGCAGGATGATCCCATAGAGAAAGAGCCAGAAGATCAGGATGTTGAAATCATTCCTGAACATCCTACAGGGCAAATTGTATTGAAGATTGAGGAAATTACTCCCCTGGATATATTCTATAGTCCTAAACATAAAGTTGTTGTAAAAAAACAGATAAAAAGGAGGAGAATTGATCGAGACATGTTTTCTTCTTCACGGGAAGAATTCATGAACATTGTTTATAATAATGCTGAAGTGAATCCATCTGAGGATCTCACTAAGCTGTCCCAATATGCAGGAGCATACAGTGCTGCAACAATAGATAAAGCTATAGAAGTTTCTCAGTTAATGATCCAGAAAGATCTACATATAGCTTTACTTGAAGAACAAGCTAATGAAAATCAGCAGAAGATTGCTCAATTGGAACAGCAATTACAAGATCAAGAGCTTAGATCTAAAGAGCTAGAAGAGCAGCTTGCCACAGAAAAGAAGAAAATTGATGAACAGGTTTTGAGCAAACAACAACATTTGAATCAAGAAATTTCAAAGCTACAAAATTTGTTACAAAATGAGAAGAATACAAAGATTATGCAAGAAAAATAATTTCAAGCAGCTTTAGATAAGTTCAAGGATTTCCCCAAATTAAATGAATTCAAATCAAAGGCTCTTGGAGCCAATAAACTGTTGTCTCAGCAGTTAAATAATTTTTGTACAAAATTGACACAAGCAAAACCATTGTTTGATATCACATCATCTTTGATCCAGGACATAATTACTCTCAGGCAAGAAATTGATAACACCGATGAAAAGATTTCTGAATTTCTTACTTGGCAAGATACAGAAAAAGGAAGGAAAGCTAATATTCCTAGGATAGAAGAAAGACATAAAGAGATCATGTTTACAGAGTGGGAACATCAGTTGATGAAAGCCGAGAGAGCTATATCAAGAGCTAGAAGCATGATGGGTAATATAACACAATTTATCAATGACAGCTTGTATGCAATTAATCTCATTTCAGATTGTGTTCCAGGCAGTTTACTCAAAGTTAAAGAAGTTGATTGCAGATGGAAAGAAGAAATAATGAATAAAAGTCAACAGATCAACAAGCTTCAAACAATATCTTGGGACAATATGTGGACTTATCTAATTAAGCCACACAATCAACAATTAGCTATTAAATTCCTATCAAATGTTGTTGATTGTTTGATTGCAGAATTCTCCAATGCCACATACGCTGGACAGTTACATTCCAAGATGAGTCATCTATCGGAGGTCCAGGAAATGCTGAAAATTTTCCACCTGGCTACATTGAACGAGAAGCAAAAGCAATGAATCAGTTCCACAAAAGATAGCATTTCTATTTTTAAAGTTAATAGATTGTAGCAGTAGTGATAGGATTATGTTTTCATGTAATGTCATATTTAAACCCCTCTCATGCATTGGAGAAGGGGTCCGGAGTTGTAATATTTTTTGACTTGGAGATTACATTTTTGTACTCCATTGACTCTTATATTTTATAAAGTATCACATCTGGTGATTTTTGTGCGGAATTATTTTTAAAGAGTTGCATTTCTGTACCTTGGATTTGATTTTGCATTGGAATTACTGGATCAGAGTGTCGGATTTCATTTGAAACTTTCAAGATAGATAAGGTATTTTTATCTATTCACTGTTAATTTCTTTTGTTATATGATATTCTCTTTTAAATTTGCTATCATTTATATATATTTTGTTTTCACAATATTTCTTTATATATCATTTTTTATTATATTAGAAATATTCACCTCTCATAAATGTATGTAAACTGATATACAATGATGAATAAAATATGGTAATATAACTCTGTTTAAATTCTTAAATAGAGTTATCTTTATTTGTCGTTGCACATTTCAATTAAACTTTAATACATTTTTATGGTTATTGTTATATTGGAATAATTTTAAGTTGTATTCACATATGATACCCGGGTTAGTCTTAGAATTTCCTTATTAGTACTTAAACTAGATTAGATAGTTTCATTTCAGTCGTTTAGTCCCATTTTCATTCATCCAAATCAATCCATCATCAACTCATTAGTTATAAGGAAACTGGTCCTTTCAATCCAGTCGGAGCCACCATACCAAACGGATAAGGAGCTGTCCTAAGGTCCCGACCGGGTGGTTTTCCCCAATGTTTGAAGCAGAGATTTTCTAGGCTTCAACATTTTTGGCGCTAGAAGGAGGGCTTGAGCTATGAATGGCAAGTAAATCTTCATCCACAGGCCATTCTAAGAGAAAAAATCCCTCATTAACTTCTTCAATTTCTTCTGAATTACAAAATCCTAGAGAAGGAATTGAGAAGAATATTCAGACACCCACTACCAAAATCTCAAAACAATCAGACAATCAACATCTTGAGTCTCCTGAAGTACAAGATTTAATCCATAAATTGAAAGGATTCTCATTATCTCTAGATGAGTCTGAAATATCTGAAGGTAGTGTAAGCTCAAAATTTGTTTCTTCAAAACCTCTTACTAGGCTACAAAGTGAAAAACTTGGTATTTCTCCGAAAGAATTCCCTTTACCTAGTAGAGTCAAGACAAGAAGAACTCAATCGGAATCAGAAAGTGATATAAGTTCTTCATCTCATATTCAATCACCTATTTCCCAAACCCCAACTCAACAAAGTGCAGTTGTTTCCACATCATCTGCTCAATCATCATCAATCCCAACATCATCTATTCCAACAACTTCTGTTCAAACACCACCAGTATCTACTACTCCTTCAAAACTTGTTACAATAATGGCACAGAGACCATGGGCTAGTTCAGGGGCTGTTAACATGCCTGCACCTTTACATGATTTACCTGAAAATCCTGGAAAATGGATTCCAAAGTTCAGTCCAGAGCTTAACATTCAAGCTAAAGAACACATCAATAACTTTATGCTGGCTGTAAATTTGAATGGAGTCGAAGAAGAAGATGTTGTAGTCAGACTATTCCCTTATACTCTTCAAGGGGCAGCAGGATCCTAGTACTTTTCATTACCTTTAGGATCCATAACAAGTTGGGATATCTTCGCAGATCATTTTTTAGCCAAATTTGGAGATGACAGATCAATAGCCACTTTAATCAACGATCTCTCAAATTTGAAGACAGAACCCAAGGAGCTCATTAAAGATTTCAACTCTAGATTCAACAAACTTTTGAACAAAATCCCTACAGATTCAAAGCCTAGTGAACAAGTCAGAAGTGAATGGTACATAACTGCTTTGCCCTCAAACATAGAAATTTTTGTAGATAGAGCTGCAAAACCTACTTTAGATGAGAATATGAAAGAAGCTATTGCAGTAGAGAAACAAATTATTTCTCTAGATAAGAAAAATGCTATTGAGGAAAGAAAATCCAAGAAAGTCAGCTTTAAAGATGATTCAAGAAAAAATACAGCCAAAGACCCATATGACATGGAGGGTTTATAGAAATTTCTTAAAACCATGTCTAATGAAATGGTTGAAATTAAAAAGAAAGTGGCAGAGACCTCTACCAAAAAACCATTCCGAAATTTTAAAAGAACTCAAGTTGAATCTAAACCTCCCAATTCAATCTCTAATGCAGAATCAGAAGAGGAAGAAGAAGAAGATACTCCTCCAGTATCAGAAGAGGAAGATGAGAATGAAGAAATAGCTGAATTGCATGGAATGTGGGATTTTATTCTCCCTAATTCTGATAGTGAGGTAGAACAAGAAGCTATGCCTATAAGTAATAGGAGTAAATCTACATCAGAACCTGTACAAACAGTTCCTAAGAAGAAAACTACGACTCCAAGTACCAAAGACAATCCCCTGCAAAGAAAACTTCTCCATTACCCACTCAAAATCGGCCATCTTCTTCTAATCCTCCTACATCGACATCAAAGACTTTAGTGATATCAGATCCTATGGAGTATAACATTGTTGAAGACATGAAAAAGATTAAAGCAAACATTTCCTTACATGAAACTTGAAAACTAAAACACGACGAAGTTGCTATTGAAAGAACTAAACGCTGCAATTTCTCCTTTACCAAGTGGTGTGGTTGCAAAAACGACTAGAGGAGGTGGTAAGCCACCGAATAAAGGTAGATGCTACGTACGGTGCTCATTGGAGAAAAGTCAAATTCTCAAACTCCTCCTTTTCTTCGACTTATGAAATGTACAATAAGAATACGCATAATTGTTTGATTGATTAAGGAGCTTCCTCCAATATAATGCCTACTTGTTTGTGCCAAATTGAATATCGAACCACGAAATGAGTTCCTTGTCAATTGGATACGCTCTAAAGTTCAAGTTGTAGGAAAATCAATTCGATTACTATGATTAGCCAGTCCTAGAATTATCCAAAGAATTGATATTTTTGATTGCTAATATTCACAATTCTATGGATTAATTTTAAGTAGGGGCGATGCAACGAAACTTAATGGTTATATCTACGGTGATTATTCACATATGTGGCTTCCCTACAAAGGAAACCAAATCAAGTCAGAATTGAAGGAAAAACATATGACCCACCTTTGTCACGAGAATTTGAACAACCTAATGGTTATGTAGCATTCAACAATATTGTTGGGTTGATATGAATCATTTCTTGGAAACTTAGAAGCACCCCAATCGCCTTTTTCGTAAATACTTTTCTTTCTCAAATAGAAAAATTTTCACAATCTGATTCTTACGGTGTAAGTAAACACGATGTAATTGTAGATAAGTCAATAGATAAATCTTTATTTTGGTCATTATATTTTGATGGATCAAGTTAGTGATGGGCAGGGCAAGATGCATCTTAATTGATCCATATGGAGAGAAAACCATCTTGTCATGTAGGTTAGAATTTGAGTATTACTAATAATACCGCGAGAATATGAAGCCTTGGTTCAAGGACTTTATAAGGCTATGGGGTTAGATGTTAAATAATTGAAAGTCTTTGGTGATTCCAAAATTGTCATAAAACAAGTTAGGAATACTGTTAGTACCCTTTAGAGACATCTTAAACATTATCAAACCCTAGTACAAGATCTCACCACTCATTTTTTAGCATTCAATATTTCTCCCATTCCTAGGAATCAAAATACATCAATTTGACTTGTTAGCTAATGTTGCATCTAAACTCCTTCTGTTGAAGATTAGGTCTGATAGGTTTTCTATAGAGTCGATTTTTCGTCCATCATCCTGAATAATATTACAAATTGGAGAGGATTTTTTTCTATCATGATCAAGATATTTAAATTTCATGACTTCGGAAAATCATATGATGAGAAAATTATTGACGAAGATGATAAGTGATTTACAAATATCTTGAAAGGTAATGAAAATCCCGATACGAAATTTGTTGTTAAATTGGAGGACTTATATGATATTAAAAATGATTCAAGAAAGTCACTAATGTCAAACTTCGATTCCACTTTGAAGTTTGAATTAGTAAATCTTGGATTACGATTCAAACCTCAAAACATTATTTAGGACTCGATTTAACACCGGAGAAAGGATACTTTCATTAAACTCTTGAACAAATATAAAAATGTTTTTCTTGGAATTATGATGATTTAAAAACGTATGATACTTCGGTTTATTCTACACAATTCCAATGCTTCACGATATTAAGCTTTATTCAACAAAATCTAAGGAAGTTTTCATCCAAATCTCGAAGGACAAATCAAATCGAAACTTAATAAACTCTTAAAAGCCAAATCATTTTCTGTCGGGCACTCAATTGGGTTCCCAATATGGTATGTAAGGAAGAAGAATGGTGATATAAGAATGCATATTGATTTCGATTTAAACAAAGGCATGTTTAAAAAACAATTTCCCATTGCCAACCATGGAACGGATACTTCCAAAAGGTAGCGAGGTTGAACTTATGTCCTTTCTTGATGGATTTTCGAGGCTATAATCGGAAGTCTTAGTTCATCCAAAATGACGGTTAGAAAACAACTTTCGAACAAAATGGGGAACTTATGCTTATCAAAAAATGCCTTTTAGTTTAATAAATGCGGGAAAACTTTCCAAAGAGCCATGGACATAGCATTTCAAGGTCTGATCAATAAGTCGATTTGTTGTTTATCTTGATGACATAATAGTATTTTCAAAAAAGAAGAGAACCAATCATCTACATGATCTAAAACAAATATTTGAAAGATGTAAGTTGGTATTTCCTTAAATCCAAAGAAATATTTCTTTGCTTTGGATGAAGGAAAAATATTAGGATTTTTGTGTCAAAAGATGGTATATACATTGATCAGGATATGGTAAAAGAAATTTCTAATGTTCTTTACCTCATAAAAATCCATGCAATCATTGGACGGATCAATTTTGTAAAAAGATTCATTCACGATTTTCTTTAATTGTTTTACCTATGCAAAATATGATCAAGAAGAATTCGGTATTCAAATGGGGGCATGAAGAAAAGAATCCTTTAAAGCGATCAAACAGCGATCATTAATGCACCAACATTGAGTACCCAGTTTTCTAAAGATTTTATTTTGTATATATTAGCCACAGAGACATCCTATACGGCTATTTTAACACGGCTCAATGATCGAGAAAATTTGTTGGGTATGTGTTATATTATTTTACGATTAATACCCCATGTTGTGTGTTGTGTCGGAGCATAGTTGGGGGTCACGAGGGGCAGAAAACGGTCCCCACGTTGAGGTGAGCGAGCGCCCCGCGCCAAAATTTGTTTTTTTGTGTGGACCTCATAGGCGGATCCGCCCATGGTTTTTGTGCATGGTTTTGCACATGGTTTTGGGGTTCGATGGTTTTTGGCCTGGTATTTTTGTAGGTCCGGTCAAGGGAACTATGGTTGTGTTCTAATCCGGGGGTTAATGGATTGGGGTTTATGTCTTCTTTCTTGTATGTATATATATATGTGTTGTAACACTAAAAAAGGAATATAATAATGTTTGGTCATCCCGATTTGGGATCCAGGGAAAATCTCTTGTGTTTATACGTTTTGTGTTTTTATGCTCTTGCTATTGTTTATTTTACGTATAAGAATCGTGTGAATATTTTTGTTCGGGGGTTAAAACCTACATTTGGTATCGAGTTGTTTCGGCTTCCAAGGACGCCTTTATTTGACAGGGTTTTTTGCTCGGGCACCTTGGTAGACCTTGTTCGGTGGGAGATACGCGGGATCGATTCTTGGGTGAAAGAAGATGGTGAGTGAGCGGAAAGATAGAGATCGAAAATTTATTGGTGGGTGCAGTTGGCTTGGAAACTCCAAGATGGAGGATGCAACGGTGGATAAAGATCGATGGATCGCGGTGAGTCCGAGGTGCTAAGCCAGCGTGGCGATGTCGAGATGAAGGCTGAGAGGAAATTGGATCGAGCTAGAAGGCTTCTGTCTGGTTGTGTCTGATTCATTCATGTTGAGTATTAAAGAAATAGAAGAACTTGTGGGAAAAGCTAGGGACTGTGCCAATCTAAGTCTGCGAAGTGAATAAATTTTTCCTACGGAAAAAAAGTTGTATAACACAGTTGAAGGATGGAGACTAGGTATTCGAGCATACGAACGCTCAATGTCTTTGTGGTAGACATCATTTGTTGATATTAAAATATCGAGATGAAGATAAGTGCACATCGACTTGTTGCATGTTCTCTACCGGATTCATGGTCTGGTTATGCAATGATGTGATACAACTACCGTGAATTTTGATGACATTGTCGACTGTGTCGGAGAAATGAGACGGAGAAATATGGTGAGGCCAAATTACATATATACGAAGGTCCAGTGACAAGAATAAGGTTTCGAGTGGGAGATCTAAATCTATAGAGAGATCTAAATCTCTTGGAAAGTTTGTGGGTGTCTTTGGAAATGCGGAAAGGAAGGGCACTACAAAAAAGGAATGCGAATCTAAAGCTCACGAAAGGAAAAGGGATGCGGTGAAGCTCGCTCTGTGAGAGCAAAAACCACCTGGGACAGAGAACAGGATGCTTCATTGGCTTCTTCTTCAAATACACATGTGGATCATGAGTCATGGTTGATTGACTCGAGTGCATCCTTTCACTTCCTCCCCATAGGGAGTAGTTCAAGTGTAAGTATGATGGTCTTGATGTCTTCCTGGGGACATGATAGAAGGCAGAATCATCGGACGTGGAAAGGTCAGGGCGAAGGCACAAGGTGGGAGGATTAGAACACTTCTTGTTGCATAACCTACATTGACGTCGATTTAAGCAAGATGGATGATGCGAGTGTAAAGCAGTGTTCGAGAAGATGCTGCCAAGATAGTTGAGTACTTGGTATTAATGCGGGGAGTTCGGTGTTTGGAACTGCGTACAAGCTACGAGGTAGCACTATTATTGATAGGTGTAATAGTTGTGGTTCCTAAAAGTGGGACGGAAAGTCTGATTCTCTACCCGGAGAAAAGATCATGCAATGGCATCAAAGGCTTGGACATATTGGAGAGAAGGGCCTTCGGATACCACATAGAGATGGTATGGTAGAAGGTATGTCTAATTGTTCTCTAGATTTTGATTTACGTGAACATTGTGTATATGGGAAGCGAGAATCGGGTGAGTTTTCCTTATGGTGCTAAGAGGGCAAACAAGATATTTAGAACATTGCATAGTGATGTGTTTGGACACCGTATGGGTTCATCAACTGAGGAGTACGTGACACTGTGTTCATTGATAGATGACTTCTCAAGGAATACATGGATATATTTCTTGAGAAGAAATCTGAGTCTTTGACAAATTTAAAGAATTTGGGGCTGCGGTGAAGAAACGAGCCAGAGAGAAAGAAGATAAAGGCGTTGAGGACAGGATAATGGGGGGATTACGCAGAAGAATTTGAAGAGTTCTTGTGAAAGTGTGGTATAGTACGTGAAAGACTTCTCCGCCGCACCTCGACAAAATGGAGTTGCGAAAAATCGATAGAACAACGTGGAAAAGACGAAAGGCATGCTCGGTGGTACCAGGTTAGGACAAGAATTCTGGGTAGAGGTAGTGGAGAGTGCATGTTACTTGGTTAATAGATCACCTTCATCAACGTTGGAGGATAAGACTCCACACGAGGTATGGACTGGTAAGAAACCATCTCTTTCACATCTGAGGGTATTTGGATGTGATGCATATGTACATGTTCCAAAGGAGAAAAGGACCAAGTTGGATAATAAATCTGAAAGGTGCATCTTTATTGGGTATAAGGATGGTTTAAAGGGTTACAAGCTTTGAAACCCAGAAACAAGGAAGGTTGTGTATAGCCGAGATGTGGTGTTTAGAAAAGTGAAAGATGTTGTGAAACATGAAGTCCTACCAAAGGAACCTGAGAAGATAGAGTTTGAGCTAAAGGAGGATGAATCAGACCCTACAACAGAAGAAGACTCAGAAGATGAAGAGCCACAAACTCCAGCTTTGAGAAGATCAGTTCGGGAAAGAAGGCAACCAGAAAGGTATAGTCCATCTGCTTTCTGTTCAGGTTTTGCCTTAAATATAACTGATGATGAACCCAGAACTGTTAGGGAGGCAGTAGATTCAGAGGATGGAAAACTCTGGAAGGAGGCCATGGTTGATGAAATGGCATCCTTGCACAAAAACGATGCATGGGATCTGGTGGAGTTGCCGGCTGGAAGGAAGCCCATTGGGAGAAAATGGATGTTTAAGAAGAAGATGAATGTAGAAGGCAAGGTGGAGAAATACAAAGCTCGGTTGGTAGCGAAAGGTTATTCCCAGGTGCCGGGAATTGATTTTGGTGATATTTTTTCTTCTGTTGCCAAAGTTACTTCTATTAGATTACTTTTATCTGTTGCTGCTGCATTTGATTTTGAGATAGAACAGATGGATGTGAAGACAACATTTCTTCACGGGGATCTAGAAGAGGAGATCTACATGAAGCAACCTGAAGGCTTTATGGTGAAGGGTAAGAAAGAACTGGTATGCAGGTTGAAGAAGTCTCTGTATGGGTTAAAACAGTCACCAAGGATGTGGTATCAGAAATTTGATACCTATATACAGGGACTTGGCTTCACCAGAAGCAAGGAGGATCACTGTGTTTATTTTAAATTAATTGGTGACTGTGTTATTTATTTGGTATTGTATTTGGATGATATGTTGTTGATTGGAAATGACAAAGAAATTATCCAAGATTTGAAGACCCAAATGTTCTCCAAATTTGACATGAAGGATCTTGGTGCTGCAAACTATATTTTGGGCACGGAAATTAAGAGAGATCGGGCAAAGAGGAAGCTCTGGTTAAACCAGAGGAATTATGTCGAGACTATATTTTAGAGGTTCAATATGCAGGATAGTAAACCATTGAATGTTCTAATTCTTGTAGGTGTAAAGCTATCTGCTAAACAGTGTCCCAATACACAAGAAGAAGAGGAGGATATGTCCTGTGTTCCATATGCAAGTGCAGTCGGTAGCCTGATGTATGCAATGGTTTGTACTAGACTAGACATTGCACATGCAGTGGGAGTATTGAGCAAGTTTATGTCAAACCCAGGGAAGGAGAATTGGACAACAATGAAGCGGGTTTTCAGATATTTTTGTGGCACTAGTGATTATGGATTGTGCTACCAGGGAAGACCAGGATTGGAAAGAGTGTTGGAAATTCATGGTTTTGTTGATTCAAAATGGGCTAGAGATCTGGACCAAAGAATATATACAAGTGGGTATGTGTTTAGCCTATTTGGAGGTGCACTCAATTGGATGAGTAAAAGACAGTCTGTAGTGGCTCTTTCAACTACAGAGGCAGAATACATGGCAGCCACTCATGCGAGCAAGGAAGCAGTTTGGTTGCAGAGATTGTGTTCAAGTATGGGGTTGGTGCAGCAAGCTATAAGGATAGACTGTGATAGCCAAAGTGTAATTTTCTTGGCTAAGAACCTTGCTTATCATTCAAAGACAAAGCACATTGATGTTTAATATCAATTTGTGAGAGATATGGTTGAGGAGAAAAGGGTGTTGCTGGTAAATGTGGACACTTTGAAGAATGTTGAAGATGCATTGATGAAGTCCGTGAGCACTCAAAAGTTCTCTTGGTGTAGAGAAACAATGGGTGTTGTAGAGCTGCATTGATTATTAATCTCTCCTGTAGTCCCCTGCAGAAAGAAAACAAGTGGGAGAATGTTGGGAATTTTTTTTTGGTGTGCGGACCTACTCATAGGCCGACCCACCCATGGTTTTGTGCATGAGTTTGCACATGGTTTTTTGGGGGATGATGGTTTTCGGCCCCTAGTATTTTGTAGATCCGGTCAAGGGAACTATGGTTATGTTCTAATCCATGATTAATGGATTGCGGTTTATGTATGCTTCGGCATGTAAATATATGTGTTGTAACACTGAAAGGAATATAATGAAAAATTAAGCTGGTTGTTCGGATTTAGGATCCAGGGGAAAATATTTGTGTATATCTGTTTTATGTTTTATGCTCTCGCTATTGTTTGTTTTCTATTTTTAAGATTCGTTTGTAGATAATTTCTATACAGGGTTAAAACCTACATTTTTTCCCAACATTCAACTTGGAATACATGTCCCATGACCTTCGTCTTATTTTTTTTATTTTTTAACTTCATTACATGAAATTTTAACCTGGGGTTGTTACAATCGTAACCACGATATCTAAAATTTCCACGGAGACAATATTATTCTTTAGAATCAGAATAAACATCACATCCTTGAGTCGAAGAGGAGAGTTGACTCCCTCTGAAATGTGACTGTACCAATACAGGTCACATTGTACCTTCTGTCATCTCCAAAATAAATGTTCATCTGGAGATATTTCTCCTCCATGTCACTAAAAAATTATCTATTCCCCGTCAAGTGGAACGAGGCACCGTTGTTGAGATACCACACACTTCCAATCACTATGTTGGCCATGCATGCAATGAGAGTAAAATCAAGCTTGAACTGTGAATCCAAAGCTTCACCTATTGTTTCTATTGTAGGCTCCTTTTTCTTTCCTTACTGTGTGGACATTTCATGGCATAGTGCCTGAATTCATGACAGTGAAAGAACTTGATTTTTGACAAGTATTTCTTCTTGCCCTCTTGGATGGAATTAGCCTAATCTTGGGACTTCTTCCCCTTGGCCTTCCTTCCTTTGTTGAATAATGCAAAGTCCTCTTCCTCTTCTTTGGATGAGGTCTCATCTCTGGTATTCTGCCTTATTTCCACTTGCAGCAAGTCATACCATAAGTGCTCTATTGTAGCTGCTACAACACCACCCAAAATTTTGGGTATATTCAAAATTTCGGGACCCATCTGCTTGCTCAACCCCCTAAGTTTTCGACTCGGCGTTTAGTCGGTAATATCCCCATGACCTATTTTTTCACATCCCTGTCACCTCAGCCAGTTGTCTTGCTGTCTCTCCACTGTGCTAGGGTATATAAGTTTTAAGCCAGTTTCCGAACTTGGAGATGCTCAAGCAATTGAAATAAGTTATAATATCTTAGGTTGGATATTTCAATTTTGCTGCTCCTCGAATAAGCTATTTTTCCTAGTCACTTGTTTTTCTCATTATTACCAAGAGATAACTCATTCTCATATTATTCCTTTCAGGAAATTGGTCAAATATTCTATCAGTATACATCAAACAACGCATCTATTTCATTAAGAGTCCAGTGGCACGAGACCATTAAAATACTCTACAAGATGAGGTTCTAACCGTCCATGTGGAAGCTATTAGTTTGCACAAAGAGCCAGGGTTTTCCCAGCAAGCAAGAGGACCCTTTCAAAGTGAGGTGGATCCTCATGAATCCCCAAGAGCCTCACTTTAAGCTCAAAGGCACCTAGTCACTTGCACAGGACTGATATGTAGGAAAATGCATCTTGCTGTGAAAACCAGAGATCGCCGAAAGAGGAATGCAGAAGGGATAAAAACTCAAGGTCGCAGGTTGCAGGTCACATATGACTCAAGGTCGCAAGGTTGCAAGGTCACAAGGTCACAAAGTTGCATAGGTCGCAAAGTCACAAGGTCGCAAAGTTGCAAAGGTCACAAGGTCGCAAAGTCGCATAGGTTGCAAGGTCACAAAGTCGCAAAGTCGCATAGGTCGCAAAGTCACATAGTTCGCAAAGTTGCAAAGTTGCATAGTTCGCAAAGCAGCATAGGTCACAAGGTCTCGAGATCGCAAGGTCACAAAATCGCATAAGTCGCAAGGTCGCAAAGTCACATAGGTCGCAAGGTCACAAAGTCGCAAAGTCGCAAGGTCGTGAGGTCACAAGGTCGCAAGGTCGCATAGGTCGCAAGGTTGCAAAGTCGCATAGGTCACAAATTCTCATTGTTCGCAAGGTTGCATAGGTCGCAAAGTCTCATTGTTCACAAAGTCGCATAGGTCGCAAAGTCGCAAGGTCGCAAAGTCGCATAGGTAGAAAAGTCACAAATTTTGCAAAGTTGCAAGGTCGCAAGGTCACGAGGTCACAAAATCACATAGGTCGCAAGGTCGCAAGGTTGCAAAGTCGCAAGGTCGCAAAGTCGCAAAGGTCGCAAGGTCGCAAAGTCACATAGGTTGCAAGGTCACAAAGTTGCAAAGTCCCAAAGTCCCAAGGTTGAAAAGTCGAAAATTCACATTGTCCGCAAAGTCGCATAGGTCGAAAATTCGCAAGGTCAAAAAGTTGCACAGGTCGCAAAGTCGCAAGGTCGCATTGTTTGCAAAGTCGCAAGGTCGCGAAGTCGCAAGGTCGCAAGGTCGCGAGGTCGCAACGTCGCAACGTCGCAAGTAATCCTAAGAGTCAGGGAAGACCAAAGGTCACGGGAAACCCAAGAGTCACCTCAGCCTATATGTACATATTCTAGCGATTTTGTAAAGGAATTTTTGGTTGTGGACTTTTGAGAGAGACACATTGCTTTTTATTGAATGGATGCCTCTTGATGAATACAAATAAGTGTTATTGGATCTCATTATTGAATTAGATGGAAGTCTCCTGTGTGGTTATGCTATGAATATGGTCTCTTCGAATGAATGAATGCTTCTTTCAAATATTGGTGCACATTTCTACTTATGTATTCCCTTGTGTTATGAGCTTCCTTGCAACACGTGGATGATATATGATGTTATAACTTAAAGAAATGTTGGTGAAATGCTTTTTCGATATTTTCTTTAAATATTTATTGGGATGTGCATAGTTGATAAATGAAACACTTAACCATTGTGAACTTTTTATCATTTGTTAAGTGAATCTTTCAATAAGTATGACCTTGGTAAAGTTTTTATAACAATTCTTTTCATAAGTTTCATGCTTTAAATTCCGCTTTTCTATTCATGGTATTATGTTTCACAGGGCATTCGTCAATCACTAACTTGTATTCGTTCAACATCCATGCATTCTCCATCCCAGTGAGTCCCCTCTCTATCTACAAAACATCTTCACCAATTTAATGGAAACCGGGCCTACATATTGGATGGGATCCCCAAACCAAATGATGTAGAGTCTAGGTGGGATTCTGCATCGGGGAGATCCCCTTACTGTTGGAGAGACATTTTCAACCGTCAAAATATTTGGTGCTAGAAGGAGGGCCTGATGACAAGTTGAGCCCTTGGAGCCTGCAGTTTAGTCTCATATCTGTAATTGGCTCATCCAAAAATCATACTCCCGAGATGTTTATTGGGTTTATCTATTTGTAGATGCTTAATCCCCAGCAAGCCTCTCTATCACTTGTCTCAGTTGAAGTTCGATGGTGAAAATGGAATTTCTGTAACTAACCATCTATCTGATTTTCTTGATTTTTGTGAATATTACGAAATTGATGATGAGGAGTTTTCTTGTGTTCTTTTCTCCCTCACCCTTGAAGGACGCGTCAAGAAATGGTGTCGCATGCTTCCAGCAGCTTCCATCCATTCGTTTGAGCAATTCATCGGTGAGCTTCAACAATATTTTCACAGGTACGATTTTCAATATGTATTAATAAGGATAAATGATATCAGAATCAAACCTTATGAATCTATAGATGATTTTGCTATTATATTTGTTCATACTTGTTTTGAGTTCCCTGAAAGAGATGTCGATTGGGAATATTTAATTGAACAGTTCAACAGTTGGTTTTTGTTTCTCTGCAACACCTTGAATCTGAAATAATTCCTGATCCTTATGGATGTCATGATAATCCTCAAGTTACTAACTGTCTAAATTCAATCCCGAATATTTTCTTTCCCATCTTCAGGAACAACTTCAAGCCTCCAAGGAGGAATTTACTATTTGTGACATGTCTCATCCTTCTCTTGATTTCCTACCTAATGGAGTTTTGTTCGCAAATATTTTAAGTGATGAAATATGCTTGCAGGAAAATGAACCATGTTGTATTGCCTCCACATATTTCATACTCCCTGTCAAATCAAGACTCAAAAAACAATTTGATTTAACATATCTTCATGTTAATGAAACCAATCTCGATTCCATTGAACATAAGCCTGGGTCTAGTCCTAAATATCATTCACCTATCGGTAATAACTTGGGATTTGTCTTAAATGAAGTTGATTGTTCTGTAAAATCCATGCACCATGACATTCATGCAGGCTCATTGTTCCCTCTTGATGAAAATAATGTGCAAGTTGAAAGACCTGGTACGATTGGTACTCCCTCACCTGAATCATTTCATCCATTATTCCCTAATTCATTTCTTGAGTCTGCCACACCAGTGATTTCTACAAATAATTCAGAACTTTCTTCTACTTGTATTGGTGGTAGTGATGAACATGGGGGTGATGTTTCAAAATCACACTACAAGGATGATGAATCTCTTACTCTTGATCTCTTCCATCCGCAGTCCTTAATCGGTCAAGAAAGAGACCTTATGTCTCAACAATATCGGAATGTTTCTCTCACTTTTTCAACCTCATTTTCGATCCAAGGGGAGCCTAAGATGCTAGGTACCCAACCTGATCAAATTGATGGCTCCAATGATCACTACTCATCTGAAAACATATTCACTCACGCCTCTAAGAATTGTCATTCGTATCTATTATGAAGCTGCTGAAATTCGATGACCCATTATATGATGATGCAGGGACCTGTCAGGAAATCGAAGCAATTAAGCTTCTGTTGTCGGTTATCTCAAGTTCTCACAATCCTGATGAGACCCCTAGAATAATTCAAATTAGGGTTTCTCGAATTAGGGTTTCTGAAATGACGGTTCCCACGTGTCACGCTCCTCTCAGCATAACCACGCCGGATGTCATCTCATCTGGGAAAGCCTTCCATTCGAGTGCTGTTTCTCTAAGCACATCTTTCTATCCCCTAACATATGATATGCAATAACCGATATACCCTAATTTATTCACTGGAAGGAAAACACCAGCCATTGTCTCTAATATTTTTAGTTGTTGCCCCCCCAGTACCAGTTTCATTCAGGCACAAGCGTGTGATGTTTTGCAAACCTCTCTATTGCCTAATTTTTTTGGTCAATTCATCCCATCCTGAGAAATATAAAGAATCTAATACATTAGATTGTCAATCTGTCAGTGTGAAAACATTTGGCCAAATTAATAATAAGCCCACTGATGCTCGTCCAATCACCACAAATAATGATCACATCCATTTGCCAGTTGATCTCACGAAACCATCGAAGTTTGAAATCCCCCCGCTCGAAGTTCCAGGGTTTGTTTAGGATGGTGAGGCACTTCAGCCTCTGTTGATAGTTACTTCAAATCCTCACAGCCCCGATGAAACCAAGGGACGACTTCGAACTAGGGTTTTCAAAATTAGGGTTTCTGCACTTGGATTCGCAAGCACCTCAAATTTGCCTGGTAGATGCCTATTTTTTCCATTCTATCAAATTGATCATCCTCAACATCATGATGAGATTCCCGACTAGTTTGACGGATTCTATTCAATGAATATACCTACAAATAGGAAATGTTTTACCTCACTTTCGTTGGATCTAGGGTTGTACACGCATGGATGTGTGTCATTTATAGATGATTTTAGGTTTCAAGTACATATTTCTGTGCATCAGGATGAAAGTGAAATTCAGCTTGAACAATCCATTCTGGCACGTTCTCTGGTAAGTAGCCATGAACTTCTTGTTGTTGCACATGTTATTCATGTAAGTCTTGTTGTTGGTGCACAATTTTGTATGTTGGCTCTGATTGCGAAAATTGTTGTTCTTGCAAGACGGGAACTAATGCGGTGGCTACACTACAAAGCTGATTTCATATAACCCGACCGCCTCTTTAGTTAAACTAGGGTTTTAGGTTTAGGCTAGCTAGGATCTGTTAATAAAATTTTGTTAGTTCAAGTTTTTAATTAGGTTTACTTGTGAAAGTTTTTCTTTATGGCTTAAAATTATGTTTGTTGTCTTCTCTTATAGTCAGTAGCTTTATGCATTATAATTTTCCATTTGTTTCGTACTCATTTCTCTTTTAGTTTTCTTATTGCTACATAATGTTTAGATAATCACTGCATGTGTTTTGCCTTGTTTTTTCCACCTGAAACTATTTGATATTTCTCGCACATGGAATTGCATTGCATCATAAGCCTCGTCTATTGCATGGTGTTGTACATATTATTCCTCGCATAATTTGCACTGGTTGTTGAGATAGCTGTGAAATTTTCCGTACATTGCATACCACTGCATGAGCCCTCATTGAACCCGGGGCCTTGAAACCCTTGGTGCCCAGAATAGCCTTCTTACTCCCCCTTGCATAGGTTTAAACCTGGATGGATTACTTTTACCTCTTTACACGCATCAAAATTTTGATGATCTTTCTTACTTGTTTTGCCCTGATTGCTTAAACCCTAACTCCATTGTTTGCGTGAGGTTGCAGTGGTTACCTCAAGAGGCAACTTCTCTCAGAATAGGTCATCAAAGTCACGTTCTCAACATAATTCCTATGAGTTTAAATTCATTATCCAGAGAGATATGAGCCAGTTTCTTGTGGGGAACCCTAACAAGTTTGAATGGCCTATACCCGTAACCTGAGCCTTGTGCCCAACATAGTCTCAAACATCTTAATGATCTGTTTTTCACGTTTTGCTTGTGGGTGGTATATGGGATGTGAAGGCTTGGCATGAGGGAAAACCCAAATCATAATATCTTTCAGTTTCTATCAAACAAGAAACAACCTCTCTTGCCCATAAAATAAGTCGGGATCCCTCATCCGTCCATGCAAAATAAGTGCCACGAGCACATGAAAATAAGTGCTACAAGAACATGAAACAAATAAGGGTAAAGGATTGAGAAAGGCTTCCTGCAAAAAGAGGTAACACAACGACTATGTCGGGGTACTGACCAAGCTCGCTGGCAGCGGAGAAATGTTTATGATTTCTTGAAGTGACTCCGTCGGGGTAATGTCCAGGCTTGCTGGCAGTGGAGCAACACTAGAAACTTATTTTAAAATTCTGAATATAATAAGCCCGCTGCCTTGCTCTCTACATCATCATCAAACTACTGGCATCCGTGAACTCCCACTTTGATGTTTTCTGATTAACAAGACCTAGATGAGGCACAAGGATTGGGAATATTTGTAAAGGCCAAAGTAATACAAAGGGTACCCGCAGAACCTATTCAATATTCCCTTGCATCACTATCCAAAATCAGATTATTATTGGGATTTTAAAAAAGATCCTGGATTCTACCAGTGGTTTTCCATTTGTTGTAGCCGCTACAACACCACCCAAATTTTTGGGTATATTCAAAATTTCGAGTCCCCCTCTGCTCGCTCAAGCCCCTAAGTTTTCGACTCGGCGTTCAGTCGGTAATATTCCCATGACCTATTTCTGGACAGCCCTGTCACGTCACCCACTTGCCTTACTGTCTCTCGACTGCGCTAAGGTATATAAGTTTTAAGCCAGTTTCTGAACTTAGAGATTCTCAAGCAATTAAAATAAGTTACAATATCTGAGGTTGGATATTTCAATGTTTCTGCTCCTCGAATAAGCTATTTTTCCTAGCCACTTGTTTTTCTCATTATTATCGAGAGCTAACTCATTGTCATATTATTCCTTTCAGGAAATTAGTCAAAGATGCCATTAGTATACATCGAATAACGTATTTGTTTCATTAAGAGTCCATTAGCACGAGACCATTAAAATACTCTACAAGATGAGGTTCCAACCATCCATGTGGAAGCTATTAGTTTGCACGAAGAGCTAGGGTTTTCCCAGCAAGCAAGAGGACCCTTTCAAAGTGAGGTGGATCCTCACGAATCCCCAAGAGCCTCACTTTAAGCTCAAAGACACCTGGTCACTTGCACAGGACTGATATGCAGGAAAAGGCATCTTGTTGTGAAAACTGGAGATCGCCAAAAGAGGAATGTAGAAGGGATAAAAAATCAAGGTCGCAAGTCGCAGGTCGCAAATGACTCAAGTTCGTGAGGTTGCAAGGTCACAAGGTCACAAAGTTGCATGGTTGCAAAGTCACAAAGGTCGCAAGGTTGCAAAGTTGCATAGGTCACAAGGTCGCATAGGTCGCAAGGTCACAAAGCCACATTGTACGCAAAGTTGCATAGGTCGCAAAGTCACATAGCTCGCAAATTCACAAAGTCACATGGTTAGAAAAGTTGCACAGGTCGCAAGGTCACAAGGTCACAAGGTTGCAAGGTCGCAAAATCACATAAGTCGCAAGGTCACAAAGTTGCATAGGTCGCAAGGTTGCAAAGTCGCAAAGTCACAAGGTCGTGAGGTTGCAAGGTCGCAAGGTCGCAAAGTCGCATAGGTCGCAAGGTTGCAAAGTTGCATAGGTTGCAAGGTCGTAAAGTCGCATTGTTCACAAATTCACATAGGTCGTAAAATCGCAAAGTCACATAGGTCACAAATTTGCAAGGTCGCAAAGTCACATAGGTCACAAAGTCGTAAAGTTCGAAAAGTTGCAAGGTCGCAAGGTCACGAGGTCGCAAAGTCGCAAGGTCTCAAAGTCGCAAAGGTCGCAAGGTCACAAAGTCACATAGGTCGCAAGGTCGCAAAGTTGAAAATTCACATAGATCACAAAGCCGCAAAGTCACATTGTCCACAAATTCGCATAGGTCGTAAAGTCGCAAGGTCACAAAGTCGCATAGGTCGCAAATTTGCAAAGTTGCATTGTTTGCAAAGTCACAAGGTCACAAAGTTGAAAGGTTGCAAGGTCGCAAGGTCGCAAAGTCACAAGTAATCCTAAGAGTCGGGGAAGACCAAAGGTCACGGGAAACCCAAGAGTCACCTCGGCCTATATGTACATCTTCTAGCGACTTTGTAAAGGAATTTTTGGTTGTGGACTTTTGAGAGAGACACATTTCTTTTTATTGAATGGATGCCTCTTGATGAATACAAATAAGTGTTATTGGATCTCACTATTGAATCCGATGGAAGTCTCTTGTGTGGTTATGCTATGAATATGGTCTCTTCGAATGAAAGAATGCTTCTTTCAAATATTGGTGCACATTTCTACTTATGTATTCCATTGTGTTATGAGCTTCCTTGCAAAACGTGGATGATATATGATGTTATAACTTAAAGAAATGTTGGTGAACTGCTTTGTTGATATTTTCTTTAAATCTTCATTGGTATGTGCATAGTTGATAAATGAAACACTTAACCATTTTGAGATTTTTCTCGTTTGTTAAGTGAATCTTGCAAAAAGTATGATCTTGGTAAAGTTTTGCTAACAATGCTTTTCATAAGTCTCATGCTTTAAATTTCGCTTTGCTATTCATGGTATTATGTTTCACAGGGCATTCGCCAATCACTGACCTATATTCGTTCAACATCCATGCATTCTCCATCCCAGCGAGTCCCCTCTCTATCCATAAAAAATATTCACCAATTTAATGGCAACCGGGCCTACATATCGGATGGGATCCCCAAACCAAACGGTCTAGAGTCTAGTTGGGATTCTGCACTGGGGAGATCCCCTTACTGTTGGCGAGACATTTTCAACCATCAACACCTTCTTGTATTATTGATGATAAAAAAGACTTGTACAATTTCTGCTTACAAAAATTTTCTCATCCAAGGGTGTAACCCTTAATAACTCAAACTGAGAGTTATTTATACTAATTAGCAAAACTTTAGAAATATCTTAATTGGTTTACAATAATAGGATAAGAAGAATAAAAGAAGGAGACAAATAGATGGAGTGTCTCTGTTTTTTTGGAGGTTGTTGATGATTCGACCCCTTTTGGTGAAAGCTGTTGCTGACTTGGCCTTTTTTTTTTGGAAGCTGTTGCTGACTTGGCCTTTTTTGTTGGAAGCTGTTGCTGACTTGGCTCTTCAAAATCTGATGCACTAGAATGCTTCAAAATTAATCTTTTACTCGATGGTTTCACAAAACTTATCCCACTGATATTCACTTGGGATTTCTACATTCATCATTTTCCTGAAGATTTCATCTATTTCAGTAAATCTGTCAAAATTTGGTCTTTGAATGAATAGCTGTTTGATTTGATGCTGAATGATAAAATCGAGGCCCAGAATCTAATAGAAAATATCTCACTAATGTGACGCTGATACTGCAAACTTTTATTTGTCTGCACAATTGTATATAACTTTGTGCAATATTCCTAACTTGACAACTTATCATCTGAAAAATCTCACACGTGACTGAGTCCTTTTGTTGAAATATTTGAGAGGAGGTGACTCGTGTTATTTTTCAATTGTTAATTATTGCCAGTAAGATTCTTCACAATTAAAGATAGAGAGGTGTATAATAATAATATTAAGGATTAATAAGAACTTCAATCCTTTTTCAAATAATTTTATACAATAGATGAGTGAGGGCACCAACCCTTTAATGAAACAGGCACCAACCTGTTGCCAAGAACCAACTTGGACTTTGATGAGGCTCTGACCTCTAGGGCTTCGACCCTATCTTCTCAAGGCACCAACCATATGTTTAGGAGCTCCTACTCCATGGACACCAATCATGTTTTATCTTCTTCTAATAAAGAATGTGGATAGTACTTACTTGAACGTCATAATTCTTCATTGTTTAATACTTCACTGTCAAACCACCAAATGCTCCACTGTCCAAGATCTTCTTGCACAGGCCTCCAACTATCATCAGTTCAAGCTTTAAAGTTGATTGTTCATGCCTCCACTAGCGAGCTCAGAAGAAACACTGATTTATACTTCCGATTCACTGCTCTAGTTATTTCACATGATAATTTCACAGAATGTTGTCACACACTAATCTGGCTATCTCTAAAATGAGCTAGAAGAGACACAAAATCAAACTATGTTATAAATATTCCACGGGTCTGCTATAATCCAAGGTGAATACCTCTATTTCAAGCCTCAGAACAAGCCTCCTATCACGGATCTGAAATCTTCCAATTCTGCAATCCGAGCTTTACTATAGGTGACACTTCAGGTGACTATTCTGAAATTCTGTGGTGAGGTATAACATAGGTCACTAGTCCGATTTTTATCATTGTCCAAACACCAAGCTTTGAATTAACACAGGTGAAAGGTCTGTCACAAATATCTGAGCTCCAAAGGTGTTATGTCACAGATATACCACCACAGAAACAAGTCTGAACTATTTTAAGATTCTGTCCCTTCAGCAAATGATCTGAGCCACCCTATCTCACTAGTTCAAGGTTCTGTCCTGCACTCCGAAGAATAATCAGCCAATAAAAGTTCGAGGCACAGTAGGTATGTTTTTCTTTACAAAGTTATAAACGCTAGGACAAATATACCCCAACAGTTAAATCTTCAAAAACCTTTCTCGGTGTCGTCAGTTCACGAGTTGTTAAGTTTTGTATTTCTATGTGATGATCTTCACCGAATTTATGGTGAAAAAATGAAGGTTTCGACTTATATTTATAGTGATATCAGCCTTTAAAGAGAGGACGTGACTGTTGGAGATGAGAACTAACATATGTATGTTGACTTAGGTCAGGTAGATAAAATATATATTTTTATGTACTTTAAAAATTCATTATCTCATCAACCGCTAGGAGTTTCGGGATGTGTAAGGGCTCATTAAAAAGAGGAAAAAATCCTATTTAAGATGGTATACAACATATTGTGTAAATATTCCTCCAAGGTGTCCAAAATATTTTTTCTTTGTGACTGTTCCTGAATTTTTGTGCAGAGGGTGATTAGGACAGCAAGTTCATTAGGGCTCCTTCATTATTTCGACTCCAACTTCTTCATCATAGTGTGTAGCATCCAAGTCATATCATGTAATAGAGTAGTGATATGTCATCCATATGTCAAAGTGAAACAACCATTAATTTTCCATCAAAGTATTCTTTCATCCATTATCCATATTATCAAATGTCATCATATTCCATCAAGTGATCTCCAAGTCCGTCATGTCATGCAAACATTGTCCATGTCATCAAATGGTCCTCCATTGTCCAAATGATCATCTTAAGCATGGTCATTCATCATCTTGTAGCATCCTGTTTCCATCAATGACAACCTTGCTTAACAATCTCCCCCTTTGTCATTGGATGGAAATATTATTTTTCCTCTCCCCCTTTGACATCAATGGCAACGGGGTGTCAATGTGCTCCCCTTTGTCATGTTGCTCCCCCTAACACACTGTACCCCCGACATGCTGCTTGATTTAATGTGATGCAAGAGCAATGACCCCCATCTTTTGGCGAAGATACTCAAATGCTTCTCGTAGAAGGGGTTTTGTAAAGATATCCGCAATTTGTTCTTTTGTATTGACATATTCCAACCTGATATTGTGTTCAGCAACTTGTTCACGAAGAAAGTGGTATTTGATTGGAATATGTTTGGTCCTTGAGTGCATTACCGAATTCTTTGAAATACTGATGGCGCTAGTATTGTAACAAAAAATAGTAATTGGTTGCTTAGTTTCTATGTTGATATCCTTCAAGGCTTCCTTCATCCATAGAATTTGTGTACAACAATCAATCGCAGCGATATATTCGGCTTCAACTGTAGAAAGGGATATAGAAGATTTCTTTTTGCTAAGCCAAGATACAAGACAATCTCCCATAAAGAATGCATTACACTAGTACTTTTTCGATCATCCATGCTTCCGGCCCAATCAACATCAGAGTAAGTTGTGACAATAAGAGTTGAACTCTTAGGATACCAAAGACCGAAATCAGTCGTTCCTTTCAGATATCTGAGAATTCTCTTCACAGCTGCTAGATGGGATTGTTTAGGACTTGACTGAAATCTTGCTACCATTCCAATTGTTTGCATAATATTTGGTCTTGTAGCAGTTAAGTATAGGAGAGCTCCAATTATTGACTTGTAAAGAGTTGCATCTATGAGAGGGGTATCATCATCTTTGCTTAATTTACAATCTGTGGTCATTGGTGTGCTCATAGGTGCACAATCTTCCATCCCATATCTTGTAAGCATGTCTTTAAGATATTTTGCTTGAGATATAAACATGCTTGCAGAGGTTTGAGATATTTGTAGCCCAAGAAAGTAACACAACTCACCAATCATTGACATCTCAAATTTTCTGGACATATTTAGAGCAAATTCATGGCTCATTTATTCATCATTGCTAGCAAAGATTAGATCATCAACGTAAACAAGGGTGATCAAAAGTTTTTCCTTGTCCATATTCATGTAGATATTTCTACCTGCCACTCCCTTTTTGAAACCTTCTTGTTGCAGATGGTGATCCAACTTTTCATACCATGCTCTAGGGGCTTGTTTTAATCCATAGAAGGCCTTTTTTAGTTTGCAAACAAAGTCTTTTCCTTCAGCAAGATCAAATCCTTTTGGTTGCTCCATGTAAACTTCTTCCTTGAGATCTCCATTCAGGAATGTTGATTTTACATCCATTTGATAACCCTTGAATCCTTTTGAGCAAGTAAATTCTAAAAACATTCTTATGGCTTCCATTCAAGCTACTGGTGCAAAGGTTTCTTTGAAGTCAATTCCTTCGATTTGCGAGTATCCTTTGTAGACAAGTCTGGCTTTATTTCTGATGATTTGTCCATCTTCATTCATCTTGTTTTTGAATACCCATTTTGTTCCAATTATATTTTTATCTTTTGGGTGAGGTACCAGTTCCCAAGTCTCATTTTTTTCGATTTGAGACATTTCTTCTTCCATGGCCTTTATCCAATAAGGATCTTTGCTTGCTTGAGAAAAATTTTCAGGTTCTATTAAAGATAATAGAGCAACATCATCTTTTCTTGGGGTGTTTATCATCCTTCTTCGAGTTTGAATTCCTTCATCTATATTTCCGATGACTTGTTCTTCCGGATGATGTCTTTGAATAAACTTGATCTTAGAGGGAGTTTGTGAAGGTTCACTTTGAGGTTCTCCATTCTCCTCTTCTTTTTCAGGTTCTTCTTCTTCACTTTGTTCAAAGAAAGGCTCAACTTCATGATCTTCAATTCTCTTTTCTGGAAGGCCTTCATCAATCTTCACATCAATGCTTTCCACTATTCTTCGTAGATGATTGTTGTAACATTTGTAAGCTTTGCTCCTAGTGGAGTATCCAAGAAATATTCCTTCGTCAACTCTAGAATCAAATTTTCTTGGTGAGTCATCATTTATTTTTATGAAGCATTTGCTTCCAAAAACCCTGAAATATTTTACTGAAGCAGGTCTTCCTTTCCATAATTCATAAGGAGTCTTTTCATTATTTGGTCTTAGTTGAGTTCGATTTAAGGTATAAACTGCGGTCCCAACTGCTTCTCTCCAAAATTTTGGTTGCAAATCAGTTGCTAGTAGCATTGTCCTTGCCATTTCTTGAATGGTTCGGTTCCTTCTTTCAACTACTCCATTTTGCTGGGGTGTCCTAGCAGTAGAGAGTTCTCTTTTGATTCCATGCTCTTTACAGAATTCATCAAATTCTTTTGAGGTGAATTCTCCTCCTCTATCTGTTCTAAGACATTTAATCTTAGAATCTTTCTCATTCTCAATGAGAGCCTTAAGATTCTTAAAACATTCAAATGCTTTGGATTTATATTTTATGAAATATATCCACATCATTCTAGTATAGTCATCAACAAATAGAGCAAAGTACCTTTCACCTTGAAGAGCTGGAGTTCTAGTTGGCCCACACAAATCTGCATGAATGATTTCCAAAGGTTTTGATGTTGAGAACTCCTTAGTTTTGTGGCTAGTTCTGTTTTTCTTTCCATGTTGGCATGGGCCACATACAACTTGATTTCGCTTGCACATTTTTGGAATGTCCCTTACTGCATTAATTTTGTTGATGTTGACTAGGTTATCAAAACTTGTATGCCCCAATCGCTTGTGCCATAACCAACTTTCATCTGTTTGACTTAAGTAACATTTATCTTCTTGGATTTTACTGAGAATGTAAACATTATCTGGCGTTCTTACTCCTTTCGCCACAAGTTCTCCTGAGGATGAGTCTCTTATTTCACAATTTTTTGTACTAAAGACAACATTATGTCCTTGGTCACAAATCTGGCTAACACTTAAGAGATTGTGTTTGAGCCCTTCTACCAACAAGGTATTTTGAGCCTTTCCTTGTCCATTGACAAGGGTAGCAGTTCCTTTTCCAGTGATTTTAGCGGATCCACTTCCAAAGGATACATTTCCATTTTTCTTGTTCAATGAGATAAACTTCTTTTGGTCACCTGTCATATGTCTTGAGCATCCACTATCCACGAACCAATGATTTTCTTCATTATGAGCACATAGAGCTAGGCCACATTTATCATTTTTGAGATTTACGCTTTTAGTTTTTTCCCTTTTGAGAGGGAAATTTTGTTCATTATGATCATAATTATCACATAATGAGCAAGACGGATCAAACTTAGCCAAAGGATCAAAGGAATTGTAAGTTTTGATTTGTCCTTGCTCTTTAGGACCACGTAGTTGGTTTGTTTGATCATTCAAACTTGGTGCTTCATTCTTATGAGCCTTGCAATGCTTAGCTTGATGCCCAAAGTTTTTACAATTGTAACAATGCCCAAGAAAAATAGTTTGATACTTGTTGTAGTATCCATAGCTTGAACCAAAATTCTTCCTTGGAGTTGCCCTTTCTTCAATTCTTGGTTTTGAGGTGGGGCTTTGTTCCTGACGAGATGACTTTTCTTCTTTTGGATGGCAAGAGAGTTCATCAACATAACTTCTAGCATTATTCTTTGTACTTGATGATTCTCCTTTGAAACCAATTCCAGACTTGTCATGTTGAGGTTTTTGGGTATTAAGAATGTTATCAAGAGCTAGAGAGCTTTGCCAACTCCTTTTGACTTGCTCTAATTCCTTTCTTAGAGATATTATTTCAGCTACATGTTTTTCACAGATATCGTCCTTCTCTTTTAGCTCATTGTTCAAGAAGTCTTCCCTTCTTTTTGCTTCCTCTCTTTCTATTTTGAGAGAAATTATCTTCTTTTGTAGAATCTCATTTTCTTCAATGGCACTCATTAGCAATCTATCCATGTTTCTTTCATCTTCCAGTTCTGAGACATCACCATTTGTAAATGCCATGAATAACGTTTCTTTGCTTCCAACATAGTTAATTTCCTCATCTGATTCATCATCACTTTCTTTGTGATGACGCATATTTCTAGTTGACTTCTTTTTTATGACTACAAATTCATCTTCATCAAACTCATCTTGTGTGGAGAAGAAGTTCTTCTTATTAAACCCTTTCTTTTTGTACATCATCCTTTTAGAGTCCTTTTCATCATCACTATCATGTTTATGAGGACATTTTGCAGCGTAATGACCTATTCTTCCACAATTGAAACAAATAAGAGGGTACTTACCTTTTAGCTTAGATCCCCTTTTTAGTCTTCGTACAAATTGAGCTAATTCGTTTTCAGTATCAGATTCATCACTGTTGCAATTCCATCCTTTTCCTTCTTTTGTAGATCTTGAGGCTTTGAAGGCTGCTTCTTTGAAATTTGGACTCCCTTTCCTCATCTCATAGGCAATGAGAATTCCATGAAGTTCATCCATCTTGAGAGTATCTAGGTCCTTCATTTCTTCTATGGCACTTACTTTGGAGTCAAATCTGTCAGGAAGCGATCTCAGGATTTTTTGAACAATAGTGCTTTCTTCAATATTTTCTCCTAGTCCTTTAAGAGAGTTAACCACTTCAACTACTCGGAGGAAGTATGATGCAATATCTTCTTCATCATCCATTTTCAAACTCTCGAATTGTCTTCTATAGGTTTGAAGCTTTGCCTTCTTAACTTTGGAGTCCCCATCATATAGAGAAACCAACTTATCCCATACTTCTTTGGCTGAGTCACAATTCATGACTTTCGTAAATTCAGAATCGGTAATTCCACTAGTGATGGAATTTAAAGCTTTGGCATTAGCAATGTAGGCTCTTCTTTCATTTGGATCAGTTGGAAGACCGGCGGGAGATTTGTACCCATCCAAAACAGAGTGCCATACTTCAGGGCCAAGAGACATTAGAAGTAGGACATCCTCTTTTTCCAAAAACTAAAATTTGTTCCATCAAAGCTAGGCAGTTTCCCTATTGCTTCTATGTTCTTCATTGTGCCTAAGAATCCTTCTTCCAGCTATTAGGCTGATAATGAAGAAGCTAGCTCTGATACCAATTGTTGGAAATACTGAGAGGGGGGTGAATCAGTATTTCTTTTCAACTGTTAATTATTGCCAGTTAGATTCTTCACAATTAAAGACAGAGAGGTGTATAATAATAATATTAAGGATTAATAAGAACTTCAATCCTTTTTCAAATAATTGTATACAATAGATGAGTGAGGGCACCAACCCTTTAATGAAACAGGCACCAACTTGTTGCCAAGCACCAACTTGGACTTTGATGAGGCTTCGACCTCAAGGGCTTCGACCCTATCTTCTCAAGGCACCAACCTTGTGTTTAGGAGCTCCTACTCCAAGGACATCAATCCTGTTTTATCTTCTTCTAATAACGAATGTGGATAGTACTTACTTGGACGTCATAATTCTTCATTGTTTAATACTTCACTGTCAAACCACCAAATGCTCCAACATCCCCGTTACTGTATGCGAGCCTACCATATCATAAGTTGAGCTTTAAAGTTCCCACTTTGTTCATCACACTCACACTAGTGAACTCAGAAAAGAAACATAACTGGTATACTTGAGGTTCATTATTCTAGTTCTTTCACGAGTCTATATTATCTGAGAATGTTGTCACACACTAATGCGGGCTATCTCCAAAATAAGCTAGAAGAGCCAAATGGATCAAGCGTGTTATAACTCTTCCACAGGTCTGTAATCGCTACAGGAAGTTGTCATTGATGGCAAAGGTAAAGATAGGAGCAACACCTAAACTATCCATAAGGCAAAAGAGACAAAGAGGTAGTATAGGCAGTAGATGAAATAGAGGAATTGAAGTAGAAGAAACAGAGGAATTAGAGACAAAGAAGTGGAGTTGAAAGGGCCTGAAGGAGTGTAATACAGAGGTTTATTTATGAATTAGGAGTTCAATACAGTTTGCAGATGAATTATTGAGCAATTATTCATTAATTGAGTTTGTATGGCATAGACTTTGATTGAAGACTAAAACCACAGTGGTAAAGAACTTTCTATGCTTAGGGATGATTTAGACATTGATTAAATGGCAAAGGAGATGGCAAAGGAGGAGCACTTGAAACAACAACAAGGCAAAGAGAGCATGAGACATGAAGCAGAGGCAGTTTTAGAAGGGTCAGTTGATTGGAGATCTGGAGAGGTAGCAGAGGAGCTTCAAGAGCAAGGAGCAACATCAGTCAAGGAGCAGAGGTATTTGATTTGAGAAACTGGTTCTGAGTGTGGGAACATATTATAGAAGGAACATTCAAGGTTCTGTGGCAAAAAGGAAGCATGTATTGACAGCTGAAAATGTCTATGAAAGCATGAATAGAGTGTTGAAAAGTTACCTCTTATGCACAGACCATACCAGTAGAGGTCTTTAAAGAAGTTATGTAAAATGATTTGTAATTTTTAAGGAGTTTGAATAGCATCCAAACTAAAATTCCTGAGCGTTGATGAATATATGAGATTGACTGATCCTGTTTCGAATTGGGTATTGAATAAGGCACTTTGAACGAACTTATAAACTTTGTTATGTATTATGATGCGTAAAGTTCTGGGACTCAAGACCCAGGTGGGGTCTTCGTTATTATGGAAAAATTGAATATGGGTTTCGAGAGCCTGAAGGTTCGAAGGTAGAACGAATTTAAGGGCACAAAGGGAATCTGGTGTGAATTTCTTGTGTTATATATTATCGAGGAATGAGATTAATTCTTTCTGCGTTCCAATGATGAAGCTTGATTTAGTATGTGATCCATGTTACGAAGACTGCACATGGAAAAGTAATAATTCAACTCGCTTGAATCGACATCAAAATGGTGTCAAGCCTCAATAAATAAAATGCTGGGTTAATCTATTGATGAAGAGCGTAAGCAATGTCACAGTAAATTAGGAATTAGGTATATTTAATTATGCATCGGATATATTGTCTGAATGAAGTCCCTGCAGTGTTGAATCGATACCAAGAGATTGGTTCACCGCACTAACTTACGGAAGTCGTCATGAGGAATTGTGATACAAATAAGTCGATTTACAGTGATCAAGCAGGGGAAGTGGAACCTTGAGCGAAGGAGAGGAACCATGAGCGGAGTGAACAGTAAAGGCGGGATTCTGGTTTTCATCACACCACTTTCGAAGGGCAAGCGGTATTCGAGAAATTGGAGCGATTCCATAGAGCGACTGACACGTGGCATACGGCGGGGTCCCAAAAACCACTCATATCGCACGTTATCATTCGTGCATCTATGCCAAGCGATATCTGTCAGATAGTGTGGAGCAAGGCGACGTGTTCTCCGCCGTCGGATATGAAGGGCCGTTTAAGCGCTGGGGTCTAGTCCATCACACAACTATTGAATGTTAACTCACATGCAAGTTAACCGTGTGATGTCCGTAGGATCAGAGGTTGAAAGAGCGATGAATTATCCACCATTGGATCATGAATGAAGTTGCAAGGTGACAAACAAGGTATGGGCCAGCGTTTGTTTGTTTTTTATGAAATAATTGAAATATAAATGTGTGGGCCAGCATGGGTTAAGTGGTTATGCCGAAAGGAGAATAGGAGTTAACATTACAATCTTTTGACTTTCGAATGTATTCAGTTAAAATTAAATAGAGGGTTCAATTATACAGTGCGAAATGCTATGGGGCCCGAAGATAGTATATGAGCATTTCTTGTAAACACGAAACCAAAGGTTATATTGTTGAGGGTTCATGATAAAGATTGTGAGTACTGATATATCCATGTTGTTAAAAATGTTTTATAAAATTCCGAGAGTTATTTTATGTTTGATTAAAAGGAAGTTGTACATACAACAGTTATATAACTGCAATGAACAAGGAACTAAATAAAAAGAGAAAATGAAAAAGAGAGTAATGTTGGATGAAAGTGTATGGAAAAGGAAAAAGAGAGGGAGGCGTACGTAAGTTGATGAACAAGAATATGTACAGGAATGAATTGGATAGGTGGATAAGCATAGAAAAATAAAAAATGTGTAGAAGATAGTGAGCAGAAGAAGGCAGAACAGTTACCTAACAACTGCAGAAAAGACAAAGCCAACAAAGCTATAAGCCAGAAAATGGGCTGAGTAAGATTGTCTGTATGTAACTGAAATTGTAAATGTAAATGTTTTAATTGACTTTTACATTGTTTGTGATGCATCGGCAAGTCTCCAGAGGAAGATAAAATCCCACTGTAAAGTTGAAATAGTACATTTCTCTAAGTAAATTGATAAAAGAGAAGAGAATACAGAATTGAAGAGAAAAAAATAATCAAGCAGATATGAAGATTGGAGTACAGTAAAAGAAATCAGCGATTTTCTTGGTGATATCCAAGGTGTCGACGCGTGTTTTCCTTTTGAAGAGTAAGGAAGTTGGAGCTTCCTTTTTTTCAATTGTAACTTGATAGATGTACGATTGTAAATGATTGAGGGTAGGAGCCTCGTGTAGGTCGTTTTTATAGAAAATCGGTGGTGAGAGAGAGAGACTTGCCTTTGCATCATGAGAATAATAAGATGTGGTTTTCTCCCTTTATGGGTTTCCACTTATATCTGGTGTCTCTGTGCATGATGTTTATGTGTTGATGTGGTTTATATCATCTGCTTAATACTTGCTACTCTCATATTAAGTCTGTTGTTATATTATATTAATAATTGCTGCTCACATTCTAAGATTACTCACATATTAAGTTGAAAATGAAATGAAGGTGTAAATAATTTTTAATGAAAAAGTTTTGAAAGTCCATGAATGTGTTAAACTGATTCATCCCCCCCCCCCTCTCGGTTTAACTAAGGGTTCAACAAATCGAGTCAATACCTCTGTTTCAAGCCTCAGAACAAGCCTCCTATCATAGATCTAAAATCTTCCAATTCTGCAATCCGAGCTTTACTATAGGTGACACTTCAGGTGACTATTCTGAAATTCTGTGGTGAGGTATACCACAGGTCACTAGTCCGAGTTTTATCACTGTCTAAACATCGAGCTTTGAATTAACACAGGTGAAAGGTCTGTCACAAATATCTGAGCTCCAAAGGTGTTATGTCACAGATATACCACCACAGAAACAAGTCCGAATTGTTTTAAGCTTCTGTCCCTTCAGCAAATGATTTGAGCCACCCTATCTCATTGGTCTGAGGTTCTGTCCTGCACTTCGAAGAATAATCAGTCAATAAAAGGCCAAGGCACAGTAGGTATGCTTTTCTTTACAAAGTTCTGAAGCCTAGGACAGATATACCCCAACAGTTAAATCTTCAAAAACCTTTCTCGGTGTCCTCAGTTCACGAGTTGTGAACTGTTGTATTTCTGTGTGATGATCTTCACTGAATTTGTGATGAAAAAATGAAGGTTTCGACTTATATTTATAGTGATCTCGGCCTTTAAAGAGAGGACGTGACTGTTGGAGATGAGAGCCGACATATGTATGTTGACTTAGTTCGGCTAGATAAAAATATATTTTTCTGTACTTTAAAAATCCATTATCTCATCAACCGCTGGGAGTTTCAGAACGTGTAAGGGCTCATTAGAAAGAGGAAAAAAACTTCTTTAAGATGGTACACAACATATTGTGTAAAGATTCCTCCAAGGTGTCCAAAATATTTTTTCTTTGTGACTGTTCCTGAATTTTTGTGTAGAGGGTGATTAGGACAGCAAGTTCATTAGGGTTCCTTCATTATTATGACTCCAAGTTCTTCATCATAGTGTGTAGCATCCAAGTCATGTCATGTAATAGAGTAGTGATATGTCATCCATATGTCAAAGTGCAACATCCATTAATTTGCCATTAATTTGCCATCAAAGTAGTCTTTCATCCATTATCCATATTATCAAATGTCATCATATGCCATCAAGTGATCTCCAAGTCCGTCACGTCATGCAAACATTGTCCATGTCATCAAATGGTCCTCCATTGTCCAAATGATCATGTTAAGCATGGTCATTCATCATCTTCTAGCATCCTATTTCCATCAATGACAACCTTGCTTAAACAATATGATTTAAAACATTAAATTTATTATGAAACCTTTAAACAATAACATTTAAAGCTTCACACTTGATGCTGCATATCGGTTGATCAAGTTTATTTTCAACAAAACCTTATTTATCTCTAAAATGGTTGCAGATCTTATCTCGATATTTTGATTGCTTCTAACTCTCTCTCGTTCTTTGAATTAAGAATCATGATCATGTCAAAAGCCTCACTTGGCTTCTTTTTGAGTTGATCCTTTTGCTCTTGAATTGTTGTTCTACATTTGTTGATGAGTTCCTCTTTGCTCGAAGATGATCCGTATAGATGGCCATATTTTAGTAATGGACTTGCTTGATGTCTTCCCGGGATGCGCTACTTGGCTTCTCCAAGAGTTGCTTCCATTAGAGACTCACTTTCCAGCTTCTTTGATTTTTAAGTTCCAATCGATGAGCCTTCTTCATTTTCTCTAGATATAAAGTATCATTTTTAATCTTTTTGTGACTCAAGAAGTTGAAAATTCTGATGTAACTTCTCATGTGCTTTCTTTTGAATGGCCAAATCTTGTGCCAATTGTGTTGCATCGATTATGGTCAAGACTCATCTGAAGGTTTTGTACCTACATAAGATGTTTGAATTGCTAAAGTAGGATCAATATTCACTTGGAGTGTTGATTTCTCTTTCGGTAGTAATTCTTCAATTTTCTCTTCCATCTTTTCTCGATTTTTTAGATTTTGATCAATGATCAACTTAAGCATTTCCTCCTTGTCACATTCATTTTTCTGTGATCTCTTTAGTTTGTGGGTCTTGAGTTGAGGGTATCTTGAGTTGTTTTCGCAGAGCAAAAAATGACCGCATTTTTCTTCTTGATGATTTCCTCGATCTGCCTTAATGTCCTTTGGATCATATCCCACTTTTAGTACAAGTTATTCCAATGTATTCATCTTCGTCTGTATTGTAGCCAATGAAAAAAATTTCTCATTCTTCAACTAGGATTGCATATTTGATAGTGCTACTTTCAATTTGGACGAGAGACATTGTTGTTGTAGTCATTGTCGAAAATAGCATTTCTCTTGACTTTGCTCGTGCATGTCCATATGGTCAATTGGATGTATCTCGTTTTGTATCAAATGAGAAGACAATATTCTTATACTTAGCATGTGTCTTTGTAAATGGCACTCTGTTGCTTGAGAAATGCCATCCGCATCCTTCCTTTCTCACTTTCAAAGCGGTGATAAGTCTATGTTGTGATGTAGATGTTTGTTTCTGAATTGGCTATAAACATCCGAGTTCGATGCTTCATTCTTGTGCTTGATGTCAAGAAATCTAGAGAAAATATTTTTTCTCTTCGAAGAGATGGCATCCGAATGCTAAATGATTTCTAGTTGCTCTCTTGCAGGTGATGTTGATGAAGGAGTCTCAGGGAACATTGGTGGATGTGGAGACTTCAATATCTCCCAAATATATGATCTCGGTTGTTTCTCTTTTTGAAAGAAAGGAGGAAGTGAGCTTGCCTTCTTATCTTTCAGTAAGATGAATCCTTTCATAATTTCCTTGGAATGTGGTGTCTCTTCTATAATTATTTTTTGTTGCATACTCGTTAGGCATCGGTGTTTGTACATTTGAAGTAGAAATGACTTGTTCATCTCGCTTCCGTAGAGTACCTTCTACCCATTCATCCTGGTTCATGTATTTCTCTATTTCTGCTTTAGAGGTATGAGTGTAAGAGGATGCCTTGAGTTAAACCCTCGGAGTAGAAATAATGCCGGGGGGGGTCATATGACTAAGTAAAACTTGATTGAAAAAACCATCTTCTTTAATAATGCATCTGCATCGCATTTCATCGCTTCCGGTATTGAAGATGAATGATCCAACACCGGCCTTGATTTTTAAACTGATATTTCCTCTTTCCTAAAACAAAATGAAATTCATCCATATTTAACATTTGTCTTATGTACTCTAAAGAGAAAATTCTCATAGGCACATATCTTGGAAGTTTGTAAGGTGAAATTTCACATCCATACGACTCGATCTCGTGTAAATTTTATACGAGATACCAATCACACGTATTTTCTTGTTCACCGAGGTGGAGAATTCTTTTAATGTCTTCTTCAATTAGGGCTTTGATTGACGTGGTAAGGAGCCGCCTTACTGGGTAAATGAAAGAATCTATGAATTACGAGAAAGAAGTAATTGTTGAGGAACCTCACGACCAATTGCATGTCTAGTGAATCATTGATTGATTCACTCACTTGCTCATCCTCGCTTGTTGAAATGGATAGTAGTACGAATATGCTCGCTTTGAAACAAAATCATATGAATAATTATCGAAGACTAATTAAAAACTCCTTGTGTGGTGAAGTTCATGAATTTTTTCATGTATAATATCAGCCAAGAAATGGCTATAATTGTACATAAACAATTGTGATTTTTTCAGGATCGAAGATAGATAAGAAGCCCAGGATGGGTTCATCAACGGTTTCATTGTTTGGGTATCTCAATGAGATAAGAAATAAAGGAGATGAAATTTTTGGAATCTATATGAAAGATGGAGGATGCATATGGGGGATTTCTCTTTGGTAAGTCTACATCCTCGGGTAAGAAAATGACAAATATCCGAGCTCTCTGAAGGAAAGATAATTTATGATAAAGGTCCATGAGGGAAGTGGTAGATAAATAGGACAAGGAATCGGATGAAGGGATCGAAGCATCCGGTTAATGGTTTCAAGGGATATGGTGATCAGAATGTTTCCATTCGAGCCACCATCGATCTCAGTTATAGGGTCATATTTTTTTGACACTAGGAAATTAAATCCAAAAAATGGGTGAGTTTGAGGGAATGCAAACAAAGGAAACATAAATCCCCAAATCTCGATAGGGTCTTGGTTATCCATGTGCTTCTATTTTAGCCACAAATGTAGCTTGTAGAAATCGAATTCATAGTGACATTATGTGATTTAAAAAATAAGATTCGACTAAGGGTATGAGGTTGAGATTGATTTGCGGAGTTGCGGGGATGTCTTCCGCAACGGATTTGGAAGCTTCAAGAATGACCC